>VZTO01007832.1:33600-47205 GCA_013400615.1 Syrrhaptes paradoxus | reverse complement strand
GGAAAGTTTGTGGGTTTTTTTTTTTTCTCCCCCAGAAATGGTGCTTTCTCTCTTCTTCCAGTGGAGAAATGCTGAACTGCACTATTTATCAAATATTATTACTGTAAAAATGAAAATGAGGAAGCAAGAGATGGACAGAGACTGACCTCATGTCAATTATAGTGTTGGTTATTACACTTACCAGAGTGCCAGACTTTTTATTCATGATGTAAGTTATGTTTGCTGCTCTAGCACTGCCTGTTCCTGTCTTTTCCAGTAAGGCAACGCCGTTCTTGTACCACTGGTACTCAGATGGAGGAGACCCCTCAGTCTCCTTACAGCTCAGTTCCACTACTGTTCCCGTCATTGCGGAGCTGGGTACCCCACATACTGGAGTAGTCGGAGCAACTGGACAATGAAATTGCACTTGTTACACAGTCTTATCAGTACCGTCTATATGACAACAGTTTGACAGCCACTGATGAGGAGATGAGCACTTGTGTACACACTTAGCTGCTACCATGTTAATGAAGAGAGGTGCTGGAGAAGAGGATGATGGCACAGTCCTGCTACTGGAGAGCACAGCAAAATTTGTGAGTTGCTAAAAAATGGAAGAAAGAGGCTTGCTCCCAGCCTCCCNTGATACTATCACTAAGAGCTTCAGACAATTTTCTATTTTAGGAAAAACAAAAACCATCAATAAACAGAAACATTTCATGTGTTTTTTGTTATATGTCCATTACTTATTTGAATGAATGAATGGCTTTATGCATACATTAATATATGGTTGGGAATTTTACCCCAAAACCTATTTAAACTTTGGTGAGTATTTCCACAACAGAGGGATTCTGCCTTGGTAGCTTGTGGAACACTTGCTCATAATCAACCAGGAATGCATTAAAAGCCCCAATACAGTAATGTTCAGCTAAGCTCTGGGAAAGCACCAAACAATTGCTTTATTAAATACTTGGACATGAACTTCTGTGCAGTATTTCTTAGGATCTTTTAGAAACTTTAAATCTTTATAATCTGCTTTTCAATCACATCTGCAAGAGATAGTTTTATATTTTGCAAAAACATTCATACATTTATTATAGTCTCTACTCCTTCAGCCTTTGCTAAATGTTTTATTAGCTAACAAATATTACACTTCACCTGCGCTGTGCAAGTAGAAAAGAAACAGTCGTCAGGATTTTATTTTTTTAAGATACACTGACTTCTTCACTGTTCCTCTGACAGGTATAAATGGGTCATTCAGTTAAATTTCTGACCTGTTACATTAAGATCTCATGTGACTGCATCTCAAAAGGGAGGCTTTTCGTAAAGAAAATAAGCCAGTGGACTGGCACATTATATTGTACAGCTTCCAAAAAGCATTTGGAAATATTAAGGATCTTGTATGGATACTGCTGTTGTGTGAAGTTCAGTGTTTAGCAGCCTAAAGGCAGGCTACTGCAATAATTTTAAGGTACTAAACTAGCTGCTTTTCTGTTAAATGCAGTGAGATATGTTTACACTGTAAGAAAGGAATGCTTTAAGTAGCCACAGCAACTACATTTAAGGAACTCATATTATTAGTATTATTCCTCTCCCAAAATGCCCTAATCAAACAAAAAGATACAACTCAGTCAGGTCTTAGCTTCTCACTTGCATCCTGCAATAAAATAATTCCTATTGCAAGACTATTTTCTGCCTTTATTTGCTCTGACACATACCAACTTGCATGCGCTTCACTGAGCATTTCTGAGATAATCCAATCCCATTGGAGGCTTCACAGAAATACTCTCCAGTGTCATTCTTTGTAACTGTGTTAAATAGCTGTTAAGACAGAGTACAAAACCATTATCAGCAATGGGGGGGGGTGGAATTTCCTGTGGGATAGAGAATTTGACTATCAACAGGTTTTTTTTGTTTGGCTAGGTTTTTTAAACAAAAAAACCAATCTGAAAGTGAGAAATTCTGGTCCAGTTCAACGTCATAATTCAACTCCTTAGTCACATTCCCTGGTCCCTAACTTCAGCTNAAGAGAGGTGCTGGAGAAGAGGATGAAGGCACAGTCCTGCTACTGGAGAGCACAGCAAAATTTGTGAGTTGCTAAAAAATGGAAGAAAGAGGCTTGCTCCCAGCCTCCCCCACCTCATGCTGTGTCATCCGGTCTCCAATCTATACATTCTCATCCAACCCCAGAGAGTTTGTTTCACCCCATTTCTTAGGTGGGGCCTCTTGCTCTCAGACAGAGGAGGGATAACTCANTTCTGGTCTAAGAGGGTCTTTCAGATGGATATTTTAATTAGATAGGCTTTCTCTACATGGAGATTCTTTTTCAGTGGATCAGTACTTTCCACTAAAATGCATTTTCTTAGACATTTTCTGATTTCAGAATCCCTNAGGGAATCTGTAGTCCAGAAATTTTCCTCTCCCCCTCTTTCCCACCCTGGTATTTGAAAACAGACATGAGGAAGAGGAAAAAAAATATTTTTTTGTATTAAAAGAAGTAACTGTTTTTTGAAAAATTATTGTCAGAAAGAATTACCAAGACTGGCCATCTACACAGCTGTTGTGTGAATCCCAGATTGTGGACCAAAAACTATTGGCTACTGAATTTCAGTTTAAATTAAAAATAAACATTCCCACATACAGATGCAGGAGAACGGATCATTCCCTCTGCCATGAAGATGAACATTTATTTTCCATTTATTCTTATGTGAACAGAAAAGAAACAATTACTTTTTTTTTTTTTGTAACTTGAAGCTATGTAGAAGAAAACTAAGGGTGAAGCTGCATGCATGGTATATTAAAAGCACAAGTGACACCTTAAGAGGTATTAATAGTTTTTTCTTGGCTGCTTTTAAAATTAAAAGCAAAATTTAAGAAAATCAAGTTAAATACTAACTAATTCCCATTAATTTTCAAAAGGGTTTGTGAGTAACACACATACACATTCTCTCCTTTGGGCTCTAAGAGTTCAACTTTACATTCAGAAGACACATTTAAAAGAGGAAATCTACTGAAAGAGTGGAAGAAAGAAAAAAAAAGGCATTACCTCAGTGTTGGAGCCAATCAGAAGTTAATGAATTTATCATTTTTTATGAAGAACTTTGAAACTACCAACTTCTACCACTCATCCATTGGGAAAAATACCAGGAACAATGTAAGAAGAACATGTTCAGTATTCACTTTTCCTTTCTTTCCCCAACTGGGAAAGAAAACAAACAAAAAACCACAAAGAGTAGCCACCCCACGAAGCCAACACCATCTCTCCTGTAAATAAAGTCTACAGATGGCTAGCTTTCTCTCTGGCATGGCACAGACACTGCAGCAGTTTCTCCTTCCAAAAACAGGAGGAGACTGGGGCATATTGGAATCAACTGCTGCTTAGGAACTTTTGATGTATTGACAGATGCTGACTTTCTAGTGCCAAACACCATGATCAGCTTATCCAGATTCTCAGCCGCTGAGTGACCCAAGTTTTAGTAGACATGGAAGTTTCACCACCACAAAAATCAGCATACTTGCTAAGTTTTGAGAACTGAACTACCCATTTACGTCAATAAAAAAAGACAACTAGTTATGTTCCTTTCTAAAGCAAGTGTGCATTTTGCAAAGCTCTTTCATGAACTAGGTTGTAGAATGCACATGTCCGCCTGTATTTATAAACCTAGCCCAAAGATGAAAAAAAACAGCAGCCACACACTACATGGACAACCCTACATTCAACACCCCTTGCCAACATTCAATTTCTTTACAGAAGCCCAAGTAATAAAGTTTATTTGTACCCAATACTGTGAGAGTAATAGTAGCCTCTCCCAGGCGTTGCCCCTCTTCACTCTTTGCACTGATTTCACAGCGGTAGGTCCCAGAATCCTTTCTAGTCACATTTCTAATACGGATTCCTGTATTCAGCATCTCTGCTCGGCCTCGAAGATCACCTTTAAGAGATAACAGACAGAGAGGTTTCTGGTCTTTGCTTATTGCAAATATCTCCATCTCATTGGCTTGCTCTGAAATCACATATGATTTATGAATTATTGCTTTTGTTCAGTGTTAGTTATCTGTCACCAAGGAGCAATATGTAATCCCCCTCCCAAGACAGGAAGCACCTTCCACAATTTGTCAATTTAGTCCAAAAAAACTCGGTTCAAAAACATACATCTGTCATATATTTTCTAGTTGGAAGGTGGAATACTTTTTTTCTGCAGACTTTCAAGAAAACGTGTATAGCAATAGTCAGATGACAAAAAAAGACATGATTTCCCACTAGAGACATGTCAATCACTAACTTAATTCCCTTACAGAAAGAATTCTGCACAAGACCACAGCAAAGTATTTGACATTTTAAATTGACAAGAAAAACAATGAATTTAGCAAAGATATTGCCATCAGAATTCTTACAATGAGGTTTTGTGCATTCTACAGATTGTTATGAAATTAAAGTTACTTGCACACACAGAACCAGAAGTTCCATTGTCTCTCTAAATTTAATACATACAGAAAAAAAACAAGTCCATCAACAAGACCAGCACATCTTGCAAGCTCTACAAACTAACAAAATTTCTACTTTTTTTCTGCAGACCTCAACTTTCATTTATAGTGTACAGGGTACCAGGAATCCATATTTTCTTCAACACACAAAGCAGAGGTAAGTCCTTTTAAGAACATATAAACAGAAATTCCACTTCTGAAAAGAATACAAATAATTTAAAACATAGAGCTGAGTTTATATTATATGTACATAAAAATGGCTGCATTATTCATTGCTATACCTCCAGCTCTACAGGAGGCTGCAGAAGCCTCTTTGTAAAGTAGGAAGGCAGAGCTTGCAGTAATTTTGAGGAGTTTATATTTGAATGTAATTTTATTTTTGAAAAATTTCAAGGAATGTGCAGTGACATTTTTCTTAGTCTTGGGTTTTATTATATTTAACTTAATCAAAAAAGGTAACTAATAATTGAAAATTTTATTAAGAAATGCTTTTTCTTCTGCCCTGGGGAAGCATTCTTTTCCTCAAAAGGCCAGTTATTCAATATGGAGAGTCAAGAGCATTCTCTTTCAGTAATTTTCCTAATGCTGTTCTCCAAGAAAGGGTCAATATCTACAGTACAGGATGACATGTTAAACCATCAGTCTAAGTTTGTAGTACTGTACCTGTAAATTCACCATTGTAGTAGACAAATGAGACTCCCTGAGACTGGATTTTCTTCCATTCTATTCTTAAACTCATCCCTTTTGAAAATTTGTGCTTGCAACTAAGAATAGCCTCTAGAGGGGAGGAAAGAAAAAAAAATGAGTGTAAAAGGGAAAATTAGAGACTTTAGCATTGTGTTTAGTACACATTAGGCTCCATGAAATCAATATTCCCCCTTCTAAAGAATTTGAGCTGTCAGCAAGGGCCAGATCTACTTCTTAAAGTGATGCCATCAGACCTCCAGATTTACATAAACACAATGAGGAAACAGAAACCAGCATTTCCCCACACTTCTGTGGATTTTGGATCAAGCTTCAGATATTGGGGACTAGATATTCACATGTTGAATGGGCACAGATTCTGTGCTCTCACTTCCATTTTAGGTTCAAGTATTTTCATCAGTGAGCAGACCACCATTTAGAAAAAGGGGGAACAGATCCTGGTGAATCTCGAAGCACGTGTGCCTGGAATGCCAGCTACTGAGGCAAAAGGGGGTGGCTTGAGTGAATTTAAGGCCAGCAACTGGGGTCACACTAGGGGTGCAGGCACCCCTGGGCTGGTGGTGCTAGCTGCTGGAGATGGGGGTGTGTGGGGTGTGCGGAGTGTTTGTGTCTTCCCCAAACCTGGTGTGCCTGGAGGTGTGTGTAATTCACTAGCAAACCTCAAGCTGGTGAGCTGGTGAGCTGGCAGCCCAGGGTCAAGGCAGGGGCAGTGAATGGGCAGAGCTGGTACTCTGGGGATCCATGAATCTGCTTTTGAATCTACAGAGTGTTGTGTGAGGGCTTCCACTACTGAACTCCAATCTCTACCAGCCAGAGAGGAGGAAGGAGGCTTGGTTGTCTACACTTAATGTTTTATGTGAGCCCAGGCAGTGTTATATGTGGGTGCTGCTGAAGGTGCCTTGTCTGAGGAGGTCTGTGGAGCTGGCAGTGGCATGAGTGTGTGCATGTGTGGGTGTGCACAGGCATGCGTACATCCCTGGGATACACACACTGCTTTGATACTGGTTGAACCTGGAAATGGGAAAGCAGCAGCCACACCTGTCAGCCTGGGACAAGGATCCAGGTCTCCAAGCACACTGGGCTGGGCTCCAGTGACCAGGCAGAAGGAACCCCCAGGATACAGAGCTGCTGGAGGCAGCAGCTGCTCATAGCATTCCTTGGCTGTTACCTCTTATTTTTCTTGAGTTATCGAGGAAAGAAGGTTCAGACAATTGTCCACCTTTTTGTCTGTCCACTCAAGTTTCCGTGACCTACGTGTAGCAGGCATCACCAACCAAGCTTCACACAGAGGCTGAGCTTTCAAGAGTTACTGAGTTTCCTACCCCAACTGGGTAGGAAAAACCAAAAATAGTGCTCCTAATCTGGAACAGGTCATACTGGGAGCTCAACTGCTCTTTTTTCCTCCCATCACTACTGTGTATCTTGTATCACACTAACTGTGGTGTATGGTCAAATCTGCTGTTATTATGGGGTGTACTGGGTCTGTGTGGCAGGTTTTGGTAGTGGGAGGAGGGGGTACAGGGGTGGCTCCTGTGAGAAGCTGCTAGAAGCTTCCCTGGCTCCAAGTTGGACCCAGCTCTGGCCAAGGCTGAGCCAGTCAGTTCAGTGGTAGTGCCTCTGTGATAACATATTTAAGAGGGGAAAAAACCTGCTGGGATCCTGCAGTGGAGAGAGGAATGGGATGTGGGAGAAACAACTCTGCTGACACCCAGGTCAGTGCAGAAGGAGGTCAGGAGGTGCTCCAGGCACTGAAGCAGAGGTTCCCCTGCAGCTCGTGGTGCAGCCCATGGTGAGGCAGCTGTGCCCCTGCAGCCATGGAGGTGAACGGGGGAGCAGAGACACCCCTGCAGCCCGGGGAGGACCCCACACCAGAGCAGGTGGATGCATCCAAAGGAGGTCATGACCCCATGGGGAACTCACACTGGAGTGGTCTGCTCCTGAAGAACTGCACCCAATGGAAGGGACCCACGCTGGAGTGGGTTGTGAAGAATTGCAGCCCGTGGGAAGGACTCACATTGGAGAAGTTCGTGGAGGACTGTCTCCCGTGGGAGGGACCCCAAGCTGGAGCAGGGGAAGTGTGAGGAGCCCTCCCCCTGAGGAGGAAGGAGCAGCGGAGACAACATGTGATGACCCGACCACAACCCCATTTCCCATCCCCTTGTGCTGCTGGGCAGGGAGGAGGTAGAGAAACGGGGAGCAAAGCTGAGCCTAGGAAGAAAGAAGGGGTCAGGGGAAGGATTTTTTTTAAGATTTGATTTTATTTCTCACTATCCTACTCTGATTTGATTGGTAGCAAATTAAACTGATTTTTTTTTCCCCATGTCAGGTCTGTTTTGCCTGGGACCATAATCAGTGTCCTTGTCTCGACCCATGAGGTTTTACCTTTTTTCTTCCAATTCTCCTCCCCATCTCACTGTAGTGGGAGGGGAGGAGTGCATAAGCAGCTGCATGGTGCTTATTTCCTGGGGGGCCTAAACCATAACATGGGGGAACTGAAGAGGGAGAGAAGACATGACAAACTGTGTAGGTGAGTTATTGGGACAAACTCAGTGTTTCAGTAGTTCCACTCTCTGTGGAACCGCACGCTGGAGTTTTTTTTTGTTTTCCTTCCAGTATATGACTCTTATGTCAAGGTATTAATAAGAATTGTTGGGAGACAGTGTCAGAGGAAGGAATCCAACCACATGTCTGACTGCCTCCAAATCTATTAACAAAGTAAAATTTAATATCTCCCAGAAACTTCTGGGAAACAAGCAACCACACTATTGATCTTGCCACTCTAGACTGCTCATCTTCCAGTATAGGCCAGAATATAATGGATCAAAAGCCTTTGTAGTTTTGGCAATGCTTATCTAGTTTCAGGAAACAAACATCCACTGCTCAAACATACAGTTCACCTGCATTAACCAGCACCCTTGTTTCCAGTCTCAGCAAACAAGGCTGAAGGACAAATAGAGCTACCAACAAATCTACCCATTCACCCTTTTAAAGTCTGATTTCTCAGGTCTGTTCTGTAGAGAAACAAAGAGTTTCCAAGTGGCCAGACTGGTAGCCTTGGTGATCTCTCACAGAGGAAAAAATGTCGACTTGAAAGAAAAATTGAATCAGGAGGCCATTCTTTGCCAGAAACATGTTACGCGTGCCCTGGCTGCTTTGAAAAACATGCTGTGCACTCAGGAAGCCCAAGGTTCCTGACTTCAGGTTCAGTGGATGGGTGGAGGCTTCCTGAATCTTAAGATTTGCTAAAGTTTCCTTTGCACTTTGTTTTTATATCCTTCTAACAAAGAAAACCCCTCATTCAAGCTCAGCTTGCTTTTGCTACTGACCTTGTGACAGCTGGCTGGTCTCAAGAGTAGGCCTATATTAGCTGACACAGAGACAGCTCAGCTGAAGTGTTCTCAGCTGAACAAGTCACCTCTGTCTTAAGTGAACTGCCCCTTTCTTGTATGCCACGTTTCTTCATTTCAGAAAAAGCTAACATTGATATCCTCCCACTAACCTTATTTGGACAAAAAGATTGGAATGGAGGAAAGGGAGCACATGCAGAACAGAGAAAACATAATTAAATCCTCCTTGGTTGTAACTCCCCTCTCATGTTTTTTCCCATGCTAATGGAGTCAACGAGAGGTATTTTCCAGAACAAGTCTATTTGACTTGCATTAAGGCAGGATGCATAAGCTCTGCCAGGCCGGGAAGAATGTTCTGGGATCTTTGCGAGGTCTGGACAATGCTTAATTTGTATTTACATCTGTTCTGCAGGCTATCAGTTGATAATGGAATCAGAGGACTGGAGAATATCTCAAGTTGAAAGAGACCCATAAGGATCATTGAGTCCAACTCCCTGCTCCTCACAGGACTAAACTGTATGACTAAGAGCTTCATCCAGACATTCATTGAACAGGCTTGGTGCTATGACCTCTTCCTTGGGGAGCCTGTTCCAGTGACCAACCACCCTCCTCTACAGTAACAGGAGTTGAGGAAGAAAAAAAATATGCATTTCAGATCATCTTCATTCAGTTGAATAGCTATGTCTGTCAACCCTGCCATTCCCTTAGTACACAAAAAGAACTTTTTATGGTGTCTGAGCTATGTTAAATTAGTATCACTCTATCATACAAACAACAAAAGAACAAAATGCAAGCCATATATCATATAAAAAACCAGAAGCTAATCAAGCTTTAATATTGCCTGTAGAGCTTCTCTCTCCTTCTTGCCTGTCCTGAGCTCTAAAAAAAAGTTATTCTTCCTCAAAAGTGACAAGAATACTTGACAGGAGCTCAGCTGACAGCTTTAGAAACCACCAAAATATTTGATTATTACCTCAAACAGATGAATAAAGCCTAAAATTCAGCAAACTTTTATTTCAGTTCCCAAATTCATATCTCTCCATTCCAACCAAATGCAAAGTAAAAACACAAAAAACCTTGCATAACGCACAAACCTCACATACACACTACTAGGATCTCTTTCTTATCTATGCAGCAAACATTAGATTTTCCTTCCTGCCTTTTTATCTTCTCTAGCACATTACTGGAAGTATTTTGTAATTTTTTTATGATATATACATATGTAAATAGCAATTATAGATACTGACAATTAAAAATAGCCATTAAATTACAGTTACTGTCAATTAGCTGACTTACAGTTGTTTACTCTCAAGTCTCTCACTTCTCTGTCTTGTAATTATGCTTCTCCTTTCCATCAGTTCCCAGCATTTTAGGTGGAAGGAAACCAGGCAGAAGCTACAGAGTGAGCTCCCAGGATTGACAAACAAGTCACAGAATCACAGAACAGGTGAGGCTGAAAAGGACTTCTGGGGAGCATCTAATCCAACCCCACATCAAGTAAGAGAACATGGGGACAAGACCAAGATTACAGAGTCAATGGAGAGAGTAGCAGCAGGACCCCTCAGGAAAGAGGAAGACAATCTTAACAGCTGCACAGCTTCTGCATGCATAGCTTCCATGTGTTGCGTATATATCAAAAATAATCACAGCAATGTCCATACTGTACCCTTAAACTCTTCTGCTTTTACGTTTTTGTTATCCGTTTCAATGGAAATTCCAGACACTTTACAATCTGCAAGGGGACAGGACAAAAAAAAAGACAGTTCAGCAACAAACACCTGTAATTTCGTATATGCTTCATCAGCTACAAGAAATATTTTTGAGACCTCCTTACACTGGACAGCTTAGATATTGTCTACTAGAGAGAGCACAGGACTAAGAGCTAGACCAGGGCTGGCCATGTGGGTGGCCTTTAACAATTCATCTTTTCCTCTCCATGTCTTGGCACCTGTAAAAAATAGTAATATTTCTCTTTTACAATAGCATGATAATATTTACATGTGAGAAGATCTATATAAGCAGTAGACATTGTTTCATACTGGAGTAATGTCTCAGTCTGTTTCTAACTGGGAAGATTTGTATTAATCCATAAGTGTATTTTCCATTGTATTCCTATTACCAGGCAGGCATGTTTACTGAAGAATACCATGTGCAGCTTCTACAGGGTAAAAAAAATGTGTGCAGTAATTGGCAGTTACCTCAATCCTTGTTGAAATGAGAAAGAAAACATTAGTCAACATTTCTACAGTTTTATATCAAAGAGAGGGAAAAAAAACCCCATAAATTCTTGGATATCTCTTTTATCGGAAATACTGAAATTCCAGAGAACAAGTGAAACAAACACTAGCCCTACATCAACCCCCACCCAGCTACCTCCTCCCTGACTGCACCTTACTATACATCCTCTCTTAAGAGCTGCTCTCCTCGCAGGAAAGGACTCCACCATGTTCCCTCATTGTTCAGAAGCATTCCTGCAGGGCCCAAGAGTAAGTCACAGTTATTCCAATTACTCCATGGCAGGCTACAAGTCTACCAAGTGCTTAAGAACAGCTAAATACAGTTCTTTACACAGGTTTATGTTAACTTTTTTTTTTCTTCCATATGCATCTCAAATTCCCTTGGTTTTAGGGCCAGTTTGAAGACAGCATAAACACTCCTAATGCAGTCCATTTCCTCCATCCACATCAGCCACCTGAACAATTGCTACATCTCTCCCCAACAACAACATTTAGAAACATGCCTTGTTTAAGAGCATAATGTTTCTCTGACTGATAGAAACTAGTCTTGCTTTACTCCATTTAGTCTAATCTTGCTATTACCTCTCTCACTCACACAGACCTCCTCTGCTCATTCCCAAAGAATTAATTTCCCTTTCCCCTACCTAATGGGGGAAGAGTTGCACACAACATAGTAGATAGATATCCAGTCTTGAACTGAAGACATAAACAGATCAAGAATCTTTTGCTTCTTATTGTTTTCTTTTGATAGTTGATTACTTGTGTTGAAGTGTGTGCCTCATTTCTCACCTGAGTGAGTCCATTTGGGCTTTCAGCTCACAGCTCTGAGTTAGCATGCTGTTTTCTTTGTACAGTGTGGGTTGGAAGGGGCCTTTAAAGGTCATCTAGTCCAATGCCCCCAGCAATGAGCAGGGACATCTTCCACTAGATCAGGTTGCTGTCCAACCCGGCCTTGAATGCTTCCAGGGATGGGGCATCCACAGCTTCTCTGGGCAACCTGTTCCAGTGTTCACCACCTTCACTGTAAAAAAATTTCTTCCTTATATCTGGTCTAAATGTACCCTCTTTTAGTTTAAAACCATTATCCCTTGTCCTATTGCAACACACTCTACTAAACTTTCTCACAAGCTTGCTTTAAGTACTGAAAAGGCTGCAATAAAGTCTCCCCGGAGCCTTCTCTTCTTCGGGCTTGAACAACCCCAACTCTCTCAGCCTATCCTCACAGAAGTGTTCCAGCCCTCTGATCATTTCTGTGGCCCTCCTCTGGACTTGCTCCAACAAGTCCATGTCCTTCCTGTGATTAGGTCTCCAGAGCTGGATGCAGTACGCCAGGTGGAGTCTCATCAGAATGGAGTAGTGGGGGAGAATTACCTCCCTCAACCTGCTGGTCACGCTTCTTTTGATGCAGCCTTGGATACAGTTGGCTTTCTGGGCTGCAAGTGCACATTGCTGGGTCATGTTCAGCTTATCATCTACCAACACCCCCAAGTCCTTCTCCTCAGAGCTGCTCTCAATCCCTTCATCCCCCAGCCTGTATGGATACTGGGGGTTGCTCCAACACATGTGCAGGATCTTGCACTTGGCCTTGTTGAACCGCATGAGGTTCACATGGGCCCACCTCTCAAGCCTGTCAAGGTCCCTCTGAATTGACATGTCCCTCAGGCATATTAATGGCACCACTCAGCTTGATGTTGTCTGCAAACTTGCTGAGGGTGCACTCAATCCCACTGTCTGTCATTGATGAAGTTATTAAACAGTACTGGCTCCCTACACCATAATGGTTTTCTTCTCAATTAAAGATCAGTCCTTATTGTTCACATCTGGCACTACAGAGGGAATTCTCCCTCCAAACTGTTCCTACAGCCCTTTCCCTCCACAATTTTCTATTTTTTTTCAGCATCTTTTAAAAATACAGATTGTGGTTCTATTGGTATCTATAATCATTGTCACTGTGAGTCATGGAGCAACAGTTAGAATAGGTATTTGAGTCCCTGGCACTGTAGCAGAAGTTCAGTTACTCATTCAATGTATCCTACTGTAGTGGGTTGACCTTGGCCAGATGCCCACTCAGCCACTCTCTCACTCCCCCTCTTCAACATGACGGGGGAGAAAATAAAATTTAAAAGTTCATGGGTCAAGAGAAAGACAGAGATATCACTTAGCAATTACCACCACAGGCAAAACAGACTCAATTTAAGGAAAATTAATTAAATTTTGTGGGGAATGAGGGTTGTGGTCAGTCCATAACAGCTCCTCTCTGCTGCTCCTTCCTGCACACACTTTTCCCCTGCTCCAGCATGGGCTCCTCTCCAATAAGCTGCACTTACGGTCAGGAGTCTGTGTGGATCCAACGTGGATCCTCCATGCACTTCAGCTTCCTTCAACACATATCCACTTGCTCTGGTGTGGGATCCTCCACAGGCTGCAGTGCGGATATCTGCTCCAGCGTGGTCCTCTCTGGGCTGCAGGACAATACCTGCTCCACCGTGGTTTCTCCATGGGCTTCAGGGGATCCTCCCACTTTCCCCCTGGTGCTCCCAGGCCTGTTTCTCACATTTTTTTCCCCTCACCCCTCGCTGCCAGGCAGCATTCTGCTCTATTTTACTTAGGCTTTGCCAGAGGCGCCGCCATGGTGGCTGCGGGGCTCAGCCGTGCCCTGCGGTGGGTGGGTTGGAGCCGGCTGGAACCGGCTGTGTCCGGCACGGGGCAGTCCCGGCCGTTCCTCACAGGGGCCGCCCTGCAGCCCCCTGACAGCACCTGGGCACCTGCACCCTGTACTCCTGTATTACCGTTAAGAATTCCTGATTTCTATATATCACACCATCCCCTTCCCCCCCTTCCAAATGTATGTCCAA
>VZTO01007832.1:840-27522 GCA_013400615.1 Syrrhaptes paradoxus | reverse complement strand
GATGGTGTGGGAAATTCTGGGAAAAAAAGTAGATCTACAATTATTTTTTATATAATTAATAATAAAAATGTAAAATTCAATTTCCTTCACAAAGATTTTTTTTTCCATCTCCTCTTTTTCTGCTCACACAGAAGACAGCAATGTTTTGAATTCACAACTTGCAAAAGTTCAGTGTAGCATGGAGTTTATTCTGAAAGACAGATAATCCAGAAAGCATATGTTATTAACCAAATAAATATTTATAGCTTGCACTTTTACAAGACTCAAAACTCTGCTACTCTTCTTGTCTCCATTGCAATTCAGAGGAAGTTTCTGAAAACGGGGGGGATGGGGTTTTAAACTAGTCAGGCTCTCACAAAAAAGCCTATTTTCCATCCCTCTCCCAGACCTGCCCAACACTAGTTCCCACGGCAACTCGGCAGCTGCTCAAAGGCAGCTTGTAAAGGCAGCGCAAGCCTGTAGCTGCTTCAGATGTTGCTTATTTTAAGATGCATCAGGATGCTGATGACTTGTGCCTAGTATCACCATGCTTCAAAAGATCACGAAAACAGGCTCTGGGAGTAGAAGCCCCTCGCTACTGCTGTCCTGCCCAACTCATATCACACACTACAGCAGCGAACTGAAAAAACAGATCAGTTGCATTATTAGGTGGAGCTATTCAGCATAACACTTGCCTGTGCAAATACCTAGAGAAGTAGTCATAGAATGATTATTAAATTTACAAAACAAAGCTAGGTACCCAATGCAAACTGGCATATTCCTCTGAAGTCAATAGTACTAGACTGATTTACATCATCCATAAAATCAGCCCTGAAACAAAAGAGAGCTGGGAAACCAGAAGAAACAAACAGCCCCCTCCCCATCCCCCCCAAAACCTACACAACCATTCTGTCCCACAATTCTAAAGATCTCTGAAATCTCCTGCAACTTTAAGTGACTTTTGCTGGAATCACCAAGCAATTTGAAAAGGATAAACACTCTCAAGAATTTGTGTCATTTATATACCTACAAATACACACATTATTTATCTAAAAAAGCCTGAAAACAAATTTAGTTTACTTTCCAACTGTGCCAACCAGCGTTAGTTACAATTCCAGTAAACACTATATGAAACTGGAGCCCCTGCTCATTCAGAACCAGTCAGGCCACTCAAATGCGCTCACTGTAGGATCATGTTTCCAGATGCTAGGAAGATCAAGATGCTACCATTATAAATTGTTGTAAGTAAATATATTGTTATAGTGAAGCAATGTCTCTTCCCATAGTTAGTCTTATTCATTTAAACTGGAACCAGGTTCCTGCACCTCCTCAATCCCTTCTGAAGTCTTCCCAACCCCTTTTTGATTAATCTAAGCATTTCTACAAAGCACTTTCACTAAAGAGGATGAGTACATATGAGTATGTAATAAATTCTAACCAGAACTGTGCATTGCAAACAGATCCTAAGTAGCAGGTAGGATAGCTAATTCGACCAACTACGCCCAAATGTCTCATTTTCAGCAAAGTGCAATAATCAAAGCCAAGTCGCTATTACCACCTTATGTCCCCCACTGAAGGGGATGATATATCTGAAACACATTAATTAAAAAAAATATTTTCTCTCTGAAGCAAATATTGACCTAGAATATACTTCTATACTCCTATGCAATGGATGTAAGAATAACTCCTTGTGGTGAGTTTTTAAAAAAGGGCTTTACACAGGCTTTCTCTCATTCCATTTTTGCTGACTTTGGGACATACCGTGACTTCATTCTAGCTAGTATGTCCATTAAGAAAAAAAGTTAGAGTCTTTCCAAAAACAGTAGGATGCTCTTCAAATACAAATACAAAGACCCTTGTGCAATGCTTTGTGAAACTGGGAATTTTGAGGAGAGGTTTCCAATAACTGGGGGTGTTGTTTTCACTCTAGCAAATTTCACTCGAACCACAAATTTCAGTGCTACATTCTATTAGGGATAAACAGCACTGAACTTAGCTTTTTAACCTTTTTTTCCTCCAGACTACAGACCAGATTCTTTGCTAGTATGAGCTGAGAACACGATGACCACTTCTCTCCTGGCCAAAAGAATTTGGTGAACCCTTCCTAATAATTGCCAAATTAGCTCATCCCATTTTCAGTCACACATGACCTCTTACGCTGCCAAGTTTGCTCAATAGTCTCTTCCTGCCAGAAGCAGCTAACAGTCATGTTTAATGACTATTACTTTCAAGCAGCATTGTAGTTTACAGTACAAATGCATATCTTTAGCCTTGATTCTACATGCCTTTAATAGATAATTTAGTTCTCTAATATCCAATTTTATAGAAGCAGCTTCTGGCACACTTGAACAACACTGAACTCACTCCTTCAATACTATTAAGGCTGATATGTATCAAGAGGAGCTAGAACAAACAGAAGATGTTTTGAACACTTAAAGGAGAAGAATGATTAGAAGAAATCCTCCGGAAGGTAGAGCTAAGAACAATAGGTCACAGTATGATAGGTGCCAAGTTTTCCTTAAAGGGGATGAAGAGGGTAAAAACAAAACAAAACAAAACAAAACAAAAAACAAAACACCTCAAGAAAAGAAACACTGCAGTCTCCATCATATTAAAAGCTACACAAGCAAAACAACATATGGGTATTCAGATTAGAAAACATTAGAAGAACAACTCTGGAAAGTTACACAGGAAACAGGAATAAACATAAGAGAGTAACTATTTATTTTTAAATCAAACATACATGTTCACTTGGTGATCATCACAGCTTTTCAACAGAAGAGGTGTGTTAGGAGCCACATCCTCAAGAATATTTGGGTAAGGTTTGCTAATAAAACACTCCGCTGCTTTGCGTCAGAAAGGAAAGCTCAGTACATGAGCTAACATTCACAATTCACTGGTTTGCTGCTTCATGTAATGTGATTTGATGATCTTGTCTGCTGGTACTTAAACTAAGAAAGTACCAGCTGTTTCACTCTCACAAAAATGAAACAAAAAAAAGATGTCAGCAATTCTGCAATGCTGTAAAACTACAACAAAAAATAATCTAGGAGACAAAATTATTTGTATGGAAGACAAATAATCTTGTCAGAATTAAACAGTCAATCTAGTCACTGTTCAGAGACAGAAGCAGTGCCAAGAACATTTAGAGCTGGGAGTTTGTTTTTTAAAGCCAGTAGATTTTTTTTTTAAGAATAAACCATATCTGATTAAGAATTCCACCCCCATGTCACTATCTTCACAAGCACAACTTAGTGCTTAAAAGTCTGGTGGTTAAAATGGCTACATCTTGTATACTCTCCAGTGCACGTAAGATAAAATATCACCAAAAAAACACATCCTACACTTCTAGAATACTTACTTGAGCCAATAGGTCAACACATTTCATGAAACCATGACTCCCAGACAGGCATGTATACTGCTTTAAATTATTGTTTTGTCATCTGCTTTGCCTCCTGCCTGTATTCCCTTTATAACTAACTGCTCATGAAATGTTGATGCTCTAGAAACTTGTGTGATATTATTATCGCTTAAACTGAAGTTTCCTCTAGAAAGAAGACTAAATAATACCACTTTGAAGGTGCTTGTGCTCCTTCAACTCAGGTCAGCTAAGGATCTCTTTTTGAGAAAGGTGACTGAAGAACAGGCTAAGGAATATGCCGGCAAACAGATGATGCAGGCAGACGCACATCAACATAAGCAGTGATCACATGGAACCCAAACACAAAATAAGGTCTTCAGAGTTCAGCTCCAAATTCACAGAACAATATATTTTAGTAAAAAGAAGGCCTGGGCACATTTACATATTTATTCCCACAGTTGTTGTAGGGCTGAGGTTCTTGCAATGAGCCTGGATGGTACAGAGCTAGCATCAGCAGAGCTATGACTGGTCAAGAAATCAAGAAAAGGAACAAGATGGCTTGTTGATTAATAGATTGCTACCAGCATTTCTCTTCTAGAAGAGGAACTCATCACCAACTAAGCAAAAGTTCAACAGTTCTGCTGAAAGCACCTTTGTAAAAAAAGCCCATAAGCTTTTACAGTTTGTGTTTGAGTGCCAGGTGTTGTTTTAGGCAGACAAAATTAATCACTCTTTCACAGGAAAGAGTACCCACTTCAGAGCTTACAGATATGCAACTCTTCATAGCCAAGTCTACACACATCTTTTACTTAAACAATCCCATTTCTTCACTAAGCCCCTTGCCACATTTAGCCATAGGAGCTTCTTTGGATACTATCTGTCTACCCCACACACATTTCCTATCCCAAGGCAGAGACAGCTAAAGAACATGGACCATCTACCTTTCAGTTGCCACAACTGACAATCTAAAATAAACAGATTTCATACTGCATTTTTATGTACAAGATTTCAGCAGGGCTCCATAAAGTTTTAAGGAATTCGGCAATATGATACAGTAGATAATTTTTCTAGTTTTCAGATTATTAGTCCCACCCCAAAACTGAAGGTGTTTATCTATATTGGACATACTATTTTACATAGTATGCCTATTAACAGGGTTACTAGTACTCTAGTCAACTTCTTTATGTACATATTGGATGCACATGCTACACTGTTAGTTCAATTGATATTCTCTCTAGTTACTTTTTGTCCTTTTCCTTCTCTTTGTATTCATGCAACGTGAGCTAATTCAACTTCAAAAGAAGGGCAAATTCCTCCTTACCCCCTCCCAATATTTCATTAACTGCTTGTAACATCTAATTTCTGCTGGAATCCATAAGTACAGCATTGCTTCAGTAACAAACAGCAGCTCTTCTCTTTGCCCATCCTATTCTTTTGCTTTGGGGGCAGGGGAAGTGTACACTGATGTATACAATCAATTGTTAAAGATGTCAATGAGATCCAAGTTCAACTTTGTCCCACAAAAAATTAGATTAAGTTTAAACCAGCTGTGTTCAGAGTTTATCAAATGCTAGACTGATCCTAAATACTGACTTGTTCTCAGCTTTCCAAAGTAGTAGATCTTTTGGGTTTAGTAGATTTTGTTACATAGATATTCTATTATTTTAGGTCCTATTATTTTACTAGAAGTCAAAATATCTGTCTTAAAGTTTCATGACATTTTCATAAGAAAATAAAATTTTTCTGACTTTTTTGTTGGACTGAAGACTAGCTTAAAAAGGTAAGAAAAAAATTTCTGCACAACTTTGATGTTCCATAGAAGACATTAAGTTTTCTTTAACTCAAGAAAGATATTCTACACCTGAAAGTCTGTACATATAAGAACTGGGCATCACCCTTCTCTTCCTCTGTTTACATAGCTTTCAAAAGCTTTTAATGAATGTTAAATAAGTGTAAATGCTTGTAAGGAGGCATCACTTCATTCTTTCACAAAAATCAGTGCATTCTCCCAACAGCTACTTATGTTAGAAAGACACTGCATTCTTCAGCAACTGGGCAAAACCATGGTAACACTGTTTCCCCTCTGTTCTCTCCACTAAAAAAAAGGGTCCTTGGAATTTGAACACAGCTGGAAAGCATACAGCAACTGCATGTAGATTGTTAGTCTTGAGGACTCGACTAGAGATACAACATTAATGAAATACGAACTACACAGAGTATGCAGTGATAGGGGAAAAGTAGAGCTGAAAACAATTTTTTAGTTAGTCTCTCTACATACGGTGCTGATTCGCTGTCGATAAACACCTTCCCCAGATGACTTTTATCCCTTAGAACACTATTTATTGAACGGCTAGGAAGACAAATGCTGTAAGTACACTAACTTTTGGAAGTACCCCGAGCCATCATTTCAATAACAATAGAACTGAACACATAGGAAGAGAAGAATCACTTTTTATGTCTAATACATTTCAGAAGACTCCTGTATCACTTGAGGAAAAGAAAGCAGGAGGAGGAAGGACGAGGAGGAAGGACGAGGAGGAAGGACGAGGAGGAAGGACGAGGAGGAAGGACGATTGGATTTTATGTGGACATTAGAGGAGGACAGAGGAGGAAGGAGGAGGAGAACTGGATTTTGTGTGGACATTAGAAAAGGAAGGAGGAGGAAGAGGAAGGAGTAAGGAGAAGGAGGAGGGAGCAGGAGGGAGTCAGTGGAGGATGAGGATTGGATTTTATGTGGACATTAGAGGCGGAAGGAGGCGGAAGGGGAAGATTGGATTTTATGTAGACATTAGAGGAGGAAGGAAGAGGAAGGAGGAGGAAGGGGAAGGAGGCGGAGGACTTGACTTTATGTGGACATTTAAGGAGGACGGAGGAGGAGGAGGGAGGCAGTGGAGGAGGAGGACTGGATTTTATGTGGACATTAGCAGAGGAAGGAGGAGGAGGCAGGAGGAGGAGGAAGGAGGAGGAGGAAAGAGGCGGAAAAGAAAGAAAAAAGAGACACACCCTTTCCCCATCTTCCATGGGGAACCCTGTGATACATGTTTGTTCTTTAAAGAAAAGCAAGGAAGATGGACAAAGACGCAATAAAAAACCCAGCAAACCAACAACACACAACAAAAGAACTCAACACAGCAATATTTATCATGCACTTTTGTTTCTGAACAGTGTTAAGCAGATACCAGTGAAGTCTTTCTTTGATATTCTACTACTTTGGTTTTAGAGATAAACCTCCCCTATTAGTTGCCATGTTGGATGAGGCTTTGAGCAACCTGGTCTAGTGGAGGGTATCCCTGACCATGGCAGGAGGGTTGGAACTAGATGATCTTTCAGGTCGTTTCCAACCCAAACCATTCTATGATTGTATGATTCAATTATTCCTACAGTTAGGAAGTGCAAACATCTGAAACAACCTGAAGTTTTTTATGTGCAATGTAAGTCACTGATTAGTTATAATCTTCCAAGTCTCAAGCAATGAAATATATGCATTTATCTGTTAGAAGTTACTAAAATTAATACTCTTTTCCAAATCTTGACATCCAACATCTTAATTGGCAAGACATCACATTAAATTTTATTGGATTCAGCAGCAGCATTTGAAGTCTTCAGTCATGTTACATTTATTACAGAAAGTATATTTTTCTGTTTAGAATTAACTTGCACAACTTAATTAAAGCACACACATTTCAGATAGCATGGGTCAGCTAAGTGCTTTATTCTCAGGAGGGCCTGACTTTCCCCCAGCCTACATTTTAAGAATGTTCAGGCTCTCAAGCAAGCTCAACACCTTAACACCAGTCAATCGGAATCAGCAAAGCTCTGTAGCATGAAAATGGCAGCTCAGAACACCCCAGCTGCCACCCCTGAGCAATGCCTCAAGCCAGAACTGCAGGGGCTCCCAGCCAGCAGCTCTCCACGCATCTTGGCACACCAAAGCCCATAGTTCTCATCCCCAGCCACTGTGCCCTCTCAGATTTTTCCTGTATTTAGGTAAGCCAGCAGCCTCCCCAAATACAGAAGTATAGCCCTTTGTTATTAGATACATGGCACAGCTTTCTTGAATCCCAGTTTCAGAAGTGCTCACTACCACCAGTTTGAACAGTGTCAAATCTACATCTAAGCCCTGTCACACTCCCCGAAACACCCATCAAACTGGCACGAGGAGCCGCAAACAACAAGCCAGGAATTTACAACAGAATTTCCCACCTTTGTGGTTGACTAGCTTAAAGACTGGAAGAGGGGCAGAAAATCAGTCTAGATGGCCCAATAACCAACGGGCAAAGAACCAACATTTCTTTTTAAGACCATTTTCTGGAAACAGAAAGGGTACTAGGGCACAAAATCTAGCCATAGCATTCATTTAAACACACCTACACATTCTACAGATACTTTTCCAGATAATGCGTTTTCACTCATTTTTGCCAGTACAGCTACTGGAAAGCTTCACTTACGAACAAGGACCTCCCAGAGATAAGGACTGTGCATACATTCAACTCACATAATATATATATTCAGACTCAATTTTTCTACATATTATTTCATCATATGTTTACAAGCATGCCAAGCACAAACACTTCTTCAACTCTAACCCAGCTCTAGCCAACATACAGAAATCCTTTGCATACGACCCCACGAATTTCTCCCAGTTCATACTGGGCACTTTCTGCAGGCTGAGATAACAATACATAATCATTTTGGTTTCTTTATTATACTAATTTGAGCAAGTCACTTCTCAAGAATGCATGTTCCATCATTACCTCCAAGTAATGTGCTAGCATTTTGTGAACACCAAATACAGCCACAATTGTTAACATTATCTGGCACCAAAACAACCCTATCATACATCACTTTCCATCCAGACCATAATATGTTTTGTTTCCCTTTGAGTCTGATCCAGTGGTTTGGACAGGCTTGAGAGCATGTTCAACCCTGAAGAAGTTAATCCAAACAAAAGCTATGTAAATATATCTATTGAAACTTCATACCTGTAGGGTCTGTTCTTTCCAGCTCAAGTCTGAACATTTCTTACTTTTTTAAACAGTCAGGATCAAGCTGTAGCTATTTCAGTGCAAGTTTGATCTTCCCATCTCTTCACTGAAAATTGCTAAGTTTTGAACTTGTAAAAAGCAAGTATTTAAAAAGGCTTATTACCAGATTTTTCTATCACATTTTCCCTGCAAATAATCTTTGAGAGAAACTGGATGTCCACTTTAATTCCTGTTAACCAGCAGGGATTATAAATTTATTAGTGGTTCAGCAACTACTGCTGTTATATTACTTGATGTTGTTTAGAAACAGTTATTTTGCCCTTCTTCCTTCTCCAAAAACTCCTTCACCTCACAGTGTATGTTAGAGACTGACAGTACCAGATGTTCAGCTGCCAAGCTCACCTTCTGCCTGGTTTCAGAAATTTTATATAAGCACTCAAGTGCTCAATGATATACTGTGAGCATAGAGGTGACATAACTCATTGGACCTCTCCAGAAAAAAAACAGTGGCTTTGGAAATGCAAGTGAGCACAAGCACTGTCAGTCATCCAAATGCTTTTCCAGCCTCATTTGCTGTCTCATTCTTCAAAATACACATTCATTTGCTTAAAAAACTAGTAAGTAGATGAAGGAAACAAATAATTTGTCTTGATTACAAGACACCATAACATTTGCTTCAAGCTTCCTGTGGTGGAATTACAGCACAAATGCTTTGAGGAAGATGCCACAGGCTTTTCTACAGAAATGTTTTGTTAAAACTGATACTTCTTTGAAAAATACTTGGGATGGAAAAAGACATGCCAGAAATAAAACTGTAACAAAGCTAGATTTACAAAATTGGGAAAGGGGGAGAGGGGTGAGCTAACTGGAATAGAATTAATTACTGGTAAATGAATTTGCCTTTTGGCTTCTACATAACATTTCCCTCAGTTTCCATTAAAGTGCTCACTCCATTGTAAATTAGCCACTAAACTAGAAAGTAAGAACTTTTAAACCATCTGTTTTCCGACATATATGCAATAGTGCCACAAAGTTATCATGGTGGAGAAAAAAACTCCAACCAACCAAACAAAAAAAAAACAGCAATAAGATAGTTCATTGTACACATCCACAGGGATACTACTTCAAGCATTTTTTTTTGTTGTTCGATATCATTGTATAACTTCAAGGGAACCTAAATTTAGCCATTCCATATGGCCCTGGCAAATAGCCTCCAATGACAAATAAAAATGTCTACCTTGTGCTTCAATTGTTTTTATATACAAGATATTATATTACCACTTGGATATTTCTGGCTGTGTGAACATTTCTTAGTAATCTTCCTTTACGTAAGCATTTACACTGGAGGCACCTCTACCATTGCTAAAATAAAGTACGACGCTAAGCCTTACTTTGAGAAAAGTATTCCTAAAAGGGATTGTCAGCTGCAGGGAACAGATGATAAACAGACTGTCTCCAGAAATGGTCCCACAGAAAGGTGACATTTTGAGTGCTGATGGACTCTAAGTAGATCATACCATATGCAAACTTTTAAATCACGGTTTCAGAACTACATTGCTAGTTGTTCCTGTCCCTCTAAAAGTATTGACAACCCAAACCTACACCCCTCTACAAAGGGAAGCTTGCTTCCTACTGCTGCAGAAGATTCACATGCATGCCACTGTCCATCTTCAGTGAAGATGGATCACTATTATTTACTCATGTGAAATTATGAGAAAACTGGACTTTTAAAATATGTTGTACAAGAAGACTGTCCCATACTTAAGAGGATTTCTCATGACATCAGCACTTGGTAAGAAGCACTTGGGGCACACTCTGAGGAAGGGTAAAAGCCTTCTCTAACATTTTTAGCTCACTTCTTTAAAAACAGATCCACACACATCCCCAATAACATTTGGAGTTAGTCAGTGGATGCAGACAAGTTTGGTAGCTCTAGGCCACATAAGATGATCCCACATGTTTTGTTAAGTCAGTCAGCTAAAGAGAAAAGGTGAAATCAATGTTCAACTACTTGTGAGTTCTTACCTAATCATTTCTGATGTCATCAGCCAGTTTCTGCAGCAGAACCTGGCAGCTGCCCTGTTGCTTCCAAAACAGTCTGCAGTAGGAAATATAGGTATAATACAGGAAACAATCACAAAAATATCTGTGTAATTCAGTTAAACAGCCAATGAGAAGACCTCATCCAGGCTCAATTAGATCTGCTAATCACAGTGATAGTTTTAACTCTCATTATTAATGCCAGATTCCTTATGGTATTCACAATTACCAGAAATACATGTCCTGTGACATTAACAAAGAATTGCTGCAACATTAAAGCTAAGCAAACAGGAGCTCAGAGTCCAGGCAACAGCAAGTCCTTCACTTGCACACATCCACCTTCAACAGAAGAAAACAAGAGGAATGGCGATTGTCTCCACATGACATTTCCAGGTCCATTTCCTGTCTCCCTTATGCAGTGAGGGAAGACAGGCACCCTCATTTTTTCCTTTTGTGCATCCAATAGGCTGTGGGGCCAGTAACCTGAACTAAGGATACTGCAGAGCCAGCCAGGGACCAGGTCCCTCTGCCTCCTCTCTGCTGAAGAGAGAAAGGAGAGAAAGCCCTCACCACAGAACAGCACTGCTTCCGGCCAAGGCCTCTCCAAGTAGCATGCCTAGGTTTAAGGGAACTGGCATGACTTGCTCAAATGCAGCAAAGGCCACGGTTTCTGAGAGACATGCCAATGACTCAGAGCCAGTTTCTTCTGAGCCCTGAGGATCTAAACAAGAGGGTGAAATTGTGAAGGTTATAACATAAGCTAGAGAGAGGAGCACGTCTCCCTTTTAAAGGCAGGAAGGCCTTCCAACCAAGTCCTCAATTTTTATCTGTTTTGGAAATATTCAGGTATCTTGAACAGTGTCACCACAGCCACAAACAAAAAAAAGTTAGGCTGAACATTAGAAACAAGCATTGCCTTTCTGTAGTTAATTTTCATTTGTTTGTTTATATTTAATAAGCTTACTGTCATCGCACAGCCTATGTTATACTGCCTAAGATTCTACGTAGGTTTGTAGACTACTAGCAGTCTATAGCAAGGAAATACTGCTTCTAAACTAAATACTGCTTCTCAACTAAAACAGCAGGAGCAGGAACCTTCCTCCCACTCCCTCTCCAAAAAATAGATAGTCTGTTTTACAGTATTATGTTGTTCACATATTACTAGAGAAGTATGCAGCCTTAAAAATTTAAGAAATCCCATCTCACTTCAGTATGGACTCTGACTTCTAAGTCAGAGTCAGTCTATGCCAAGTTAATCCAGTAAACAAAGAGGGTTCAACAGAAGGCTGGGGGTTGATGATTTTCTCAATTTTGAGTACATCAGTTGTACATCACATATAATCAGGAAAGCATAGTTTTAAGACTTCCACTGTCAAATCCTACAGCCAAGGCAGTCATGCTTTAGAATTTATTTTCGGGGCAGGGGGGAAAGAAGCAAAAGGCTTTTTTGGTCTAGAACCTCTATATCTGGCTGAAAGATTCCTGAGCACACAAGGAGTGTTCGTTTTAAAGCCAAAAATAAAGAAACAAACAAAACATCACCTTATTTATTGCTCAAACTACTCCTGTGCGCTCCATCAAATGTTTATGTAGGACTAGTATTTATTGCCTCTGCATTGTCCTCACACAGACACATTGTACTAGATTTGCTTCCAGCATCACCAGCTAATGTTCAATGTACACTAATGCAAGAAAAATCATACCTAGAAGCTCTACTAAAAGGCCATTTCATCAGTACACAGCATCTCCTCCAGAGTAGTCATGATTATTAATAACAATAATTTCTGTACATCTTCTAACTGTCTTGCCAACAGACCTCTCAAGTCTCACTCTGTGGTGCCTTTTAAAACTGTCCAGATAACATTAGTTTCAGGAGCTCATGCTGACAGAGAATAGAGAATATGATTGAAGACCTCCAACTCCTTTACTTTCCCCTAAATCAAAGAACTAACTTATACAGCTCTTTATTGCCAAGCAAGTTCTCTAGACCTTCACATGCTTCAGGTATCAACCACTACTTTCTTTTTGTCATTAGTTTCTTCCCATTCCCCACCATTTCCATGGTACGTTGGGTCCCCATCCTGTGTAAGAGACCCCTCAGCTCATACGTTTGACTTGGGACGCCCGTATTACTCAGTCTTATTGTTCACGTGAACATAGTCCAGCCACAGGAGCAGCAGCAGACTCCTGATTGACTGGATTTCTGCCTGGATTTCCTCTGGCTCACACAAACACTCAGCATTTGCACACCCACCTAGAGTCGCTTTCTTCATGCAATGACTTCTTATCAGCACCTTGCTTGTAAATTTTCTTCCCACCTGGTGTTTCTTGGGAAGTGGGANAAAAAAAAAAAAAGGAAAGTCTGACAACAATGTAGGCACCAGACTTTGACCCGCTGTACCACTTCCAAACCACCCTCTATCACTTCCTCACTGGTTGAAGCCGCACCGCCAAACAGACACAACTAACCGGAAAGCTGAAGACACTGAAACCTGTCACCAAAAAACCCACAGCAGCCTCATCTGCTCAGATATACCCATGCAACTGACAACAAACGAAGAAAAAAAAGATAAAAGAAAATTATTCTTATTATTATTTACTGTATGACAGAGGAAGTCTGTGCTAGATGCCCATCTAACAGCCCAAAATTTCCATAAGGTCTCAAAGAAGCAAAGAGAGAAGAGAAGAAAAACCGCCACCAACCAAAAACCTAACATACACATATTGGTTCAAGTCTCTTCTTGACAGGACACATGCCTCATCTGCAAAAAAGGAGTTTCCACACAAGTTTCTGTTAGGTGAGAAGGAATGAAAGGTAAACTGCAAAACATACCCAGCATCAGCACCATGGATGTCCCACATCCAACATGGACTGAGAACCCAGCCCTGGCTGGTCACAGGTGGTTACTTCATTGCAAGGCTGTGCTACATAATTCTTTTCAAAACGTTATTTCCGTGTACAGCCTTCTTTCCCTAAAATAACAAGACACACGAACCGTACAACAGGAGCACAGTAAGAAGTGATCTGAAAGCAACAGCCTTATCCCACAAGTGGCACTGTTAACACCGTATATTAATTCACCGCTTCTTCGCAGGTATGTGGGGCCCCATGGTCTGTTTTTTTCTTATTTCCATGTGCTTTCTGAGTGGAGTAGCTTTTGCCAACTTATTTTAACATCATTCCTCCTCCATTCTGTTTTTAACAAGTTAGACAACAGGACCATAAACATATTGGAAAAATAAGTCTGTTCTGGAGCTGCAGCATCCAGTGCTGGCAACAGAAAACATGCTCCCATCACTTGCGCATTCATCTTTTAAAGGCCATCAGAAAAGCAAACTACGCAGCCCGCATCCTAAAAGTTTGCATCACTGCAGAAAGCCGCTGGTTTGCGCTGAAACACGCCCGGCTTAAACAGGTTATATCTGTGTGAAAACAAGAGACGCTCGGAAACCATCAGCTCGCAACCCCGGGCTGCGCCGAAAGACGCGATCGCTTTCATTTCGCGGTCGGAGGCGCCACTTGGCTCCTCTCGCTCCGGGGGCGAATGGACAGAAAACGACACCACATCCCGCCCCAGCTCCCCTCGCCCTGCCCGCAGCCTCCCGGGCCGGGCGGGGCAGGGCCCGGGCGCCCCGAGCCCGAGACCTCCCCCCTCAACACACACACGCTCCGAGGGGACCGCCCCCCCCCCCCCAGCCGGGGACCCCAGCGCCGCAGCGGGGCGGAGAACCCAAGCCGCCAGGGCGCTGCCAGGGGGAGCGATAGACGATACCCGCCCCCCACGCCTGCGCCGCGGGGAAGGGACACCCCCACTTACAGCTCAGGACCCCCACGTAACCGAGGAGCAGCAGGCGGAGGCTGCTACTCGCCATCTTCCCGGCAGCGGCCGTTACTGACCGCCGCGCGACGCCGCCGGCGGCGGGGCGTGAGGCACGGCCGGGGGCGGGGGGTGCGGCACGGCCCGGTCTCACCTCGGCCCGGGGGGAACGGGGCGGCGCCGGGTGGGCCGGGGAGGCTGCCGGGAAGCAGGTGCGGCGGCAGCCGCCGGTGGGCTCTGCCTCCGCGCCGGCGGAGTCGCCGTTGTCGCCGCCCTGAAACTTTTAACGTGTCCGAGGAGACGCCTCCCCCCCCCCCCTCCCCGTCTGCGCGGGCTCCGAGGGCAGGGATCTGCGGCCAGCGGCGGAGTTGTGCCCCGGCTGCCCCCCGTCCTTCTTGGGGAGCCCGGAGAGGGGAGCCGCGGAGGGCAGCACCTTCGGGCACATCGCTCTCCTCCTTCTCCACCTCCTCCTCCTGCTCCTTGCCATGGGGCCAGCGCGATGCCCCCGCGCATCCCGCGGCTGTGTTGTGTTCTGTCGTATTCAGCAGCTCTTCCCTCCGAACCCTTTATTTAATTTTAAACTGCTTTATTTTTCACAAGCTCAAGGACATTTGTTGCAACAGAATAAACTTTCATTAGGAAAAGCTTAAACTTCTAAAATAAGAGCATAGTCCCTGTTGGTACATTTCCCGAAGTCAAACCTACCCGGGGTGGAAGTAGGAATAACGGGGTGAAATCACGGAACAAAACTGTAGATGTTCCGGCTGAGAGGAGAGCGCGATGCGGCGGCGAGGCGCGGTTCGAAGCTGCAGCCTTGGAGCCACAGTGACTCCTTGTGCCTGAGCGGCTCCACCGGACCGCATCCCGCCCGCCGCCGGGCACATCCGTTCTCCAGCAGATGATGGGCTACACGGCGACCTTCGGAGCCTTTTCTTATGAATAGTTTATACCAGTCGAGGAGATTCTTGATCAAATATTCAGGAGGTGTAATGGCGCTTTAAATTTATGAATCAAGGAAAATTACTCATTGTGACAGTGCATCTGAGTAGTTTCTAATAACATCTTAAAAACATATTACCACTGATATAATACAGTTCTATGACAAGAAAAGTATCGTAACCATTTCTTTGATAATCAAAAGAGCAACGTTGGCTATGTTTTGTTAGACTGTAGCAAAATGAGGGAAGATTACTTACAAATAAAATCCCTAACAGCTATTGTAATGGAGATCAAAGAAGTAGGATGCCATGATGCTCTTCATGTCAAAATCTTCTTAGCTGATTTTTCACATGCAAAAATACATACAGAATACAAGTAAAATTTCTGTAAAAATTTGTATATATATACGTATGTGTCCACTGTATATTACCAGTATAATGATGACATACATTTAATAAAATCAAAACTATTCCACAGTCAGCAGAAAAGGCCTTTGTGTGTCCCAGCACAACTTTAAGCATATACAGAGTTTCAAGGATTTCAGTAGGACTGCTTTTCTGTTTAAAGCCATACACTGACAGAAACACTGTGTTGGTATAAAATTTAAATATATGGGAGGAGTCTGGTGGAAGAGGTATAGAGGTGGGGAATGTTAAGAAATCATAGAATCATAGAATAGTTTGGGTTGGAAAGGACCTTAAAGATCATCAAGATCCAACCCCCCTGCCACGGGCAGGGACACCCTCCACTAGACCAGGTTGCTCAAAGCCTCATCCAGCCTGGCCTTGAACACCTCCAGGGATGGGGCATCCACAGCTTCCCTGGGCAACCCGTTCCAGTGTCTCACCACCCTCATAGTGAAAAATTTCTTCCTAATGTCTAGTCTAAATTTACCCTCTTTTAGCTTATACCCGTTTGGGTATAAGTTTGGATAGAAATTAAGGGATAGCTTATAGAATGACCGCTAAAGCTGATGCAATTACAATAAATTGATGAGAGGAATGAAGAGTTTAATGTTGAGGAGAAGGTATTACATTAGATGATGGGGTGAAGTTTAGACTAGCACAGTAGCCTTTCTACCAAAGTAAACATTCCATTCTAATTGCCTAAATACATAGACTCATATATAGGGTCTAACAGTAAAGTTCCTTTTTTCTTTTTTTCTGTTCACTGTTTTGTTTCTCTTGCAAGGTAAGCAAATACCCAGTGTACAGGGTTGTCTCGCCAACACTGAGCTGACTGTAGTACAGTTTCACAGTACTTGTACTGTTTCTTTACATTCTCCTTTTTCATTTCAGCAATGACTAGATCACAGTTTCTCTGCTTGCTTTATACAACTGCAGGAAACACCAGCAATTAAATGTGAGTATTCTGAATGCATTTACAGAATTAATGGAAAAGTTGTTGTTATGCATATAGTTCGTTTAATGCGTATACTTCTTCTGTATGTGCTTTGCTGAATAATGGTATTCTTAAAAATACTGTAAGTACTTTGTTAGAAGAGTACAAGACTGCTATCCATATTTTTCATCTTTTAAAAGTAAATGTAAAAATATTTCCATTAAACAACACATAGAGTCCAATATGGAATAAGAATGGAATAAATTCAAGATACTCGGTTTAACAGTCATTCTTGGAGAGCCTTCCATAGAGACTCCTTTTTAGAATAATAAAAATAGTCTATAATTAACGTCTGCACTCAGAATGTCAGTCAAGAATAGCTATCTTATTTGTAATAACTATTCTAGTCAAGTTCTTTTTGTAGAAAAGCCTTTAAGAATTGTGTGGAAGTGCAACATGATTTCAAGATTTGTCTGCTTTTTAATTATCTCAGTAATTCATAAACCAAAAGATTACCCTCATTTCATTAGATGGTATTTTAGATAAATCTACATTCTTACATTGCAATGGAATTCTTTCTCCCTTTAATGAATCTTGCTGTTGCAAATGTGGAGTGCTGCTGATAATATGCTCTAACATTGTAAGTTTACCCCTTCTGTTAAGATACCATTACTCTGTTAAAGAGCTCTGTGCAAAAACAGTTTTGAAAAATAATTTGCAAAAATCCTGTGAAGCAGTATAAGCTAAAACTCTGACTCTTCACTTTGGGAATGTTTAATTTTCCTAAGCTATAGGATGATAAAAATGAATACAGAGACTTTAATCTATGTTAAAAATATTCCTTTTGGTGATTTCTCCACTCAAAATAGGTTTTATTTTGCAGGGGGAACAAAACCAAATCGTCCTTGATTTATTTCTCTGTGCCTCACACACTGATTTCTAGAATAAGTTTGAGGTATAATGATAAAAAAAAATCAGTACAACAAATTAGAGCTGCTAAATTTGGTTGCAAAGGTGTCTCAGTGTAAATACTTGAACATATTACAGATAGGTAAAAGAGGAAGATAATTATGATTCTTCTCAAAAACGTGTAGGATAGGAGGGAAAGTAGTGCACTACAAGAAGAATACTGTCTGTTTAATTAATACTTAGAAGAGTAAAATGTTAATTCCTATGTAATCGTCCATCTGCCATGGCTTACATGTACTAAACTAGAAGACAGTCATGGGAGAGCTAATGAGTTCATCCCTGCACCACCATTTAAAGGTTAATGAAAGGCAATGCTTCCTTAGGATATTCCATTCAGGCATAAAACTGACATATCTCAAGTTTAGTAGTTGAATTTAAGTAGATAAACTGTGTAACCTTAGTTTCATGTAAGCAAGCACATATTTTTTATTCTGTTGATGAGCAGGTAGTATGGATGTGTGATGATCTGTGAGTAGCTCATCTCCTGTTTGCAGAATGAAATGTCAGTGACAGCATCAAAGATTACAGTTCCGTACTACTTTTCCCTTTTCTTCTCATGCTTTCCTAAGTTAATTGCTCTTTAAACTTTTTAGTCTCTCTTCACTGATGTATAACAGCAGGTAGCCCAGCAAGGTTTCTGATAACTGTGTCTGGTTATGATGAGAGGAGTGAGGGGAAGATTTAGGATCTGGAGCCACTGCGGGAGAAAGTGAAAGGCACAGGAAAAAAGCAGTCTTGTGCATACGCATAGCTATATCTTTATTTATATGGAGAGTTGGAGGGCTGATTGTTATTGGAATTGAACTTGTTTAGGTTCTGATCAAGAAGACGTCTTTGAATATTTCTCCATGTTTAAAGATGAAGCAGATTTTTTAATATTTCTAACAGAAGAAATATTATGTTTGAGGTGATCAGAGACACCATTTGAGATTTGGTGCCCTAGACTGTGGGTTAAAACTTTGTACACATCTTTTTTTCCAAGCACATTAAATTGTTGTCATGTATGTTTGTTCTTGTAAGTGCTGAAGACAGGAGCACATAGCTGTAGAGCGACTGTTCTGGTGTGATTCTGGGTACAGCAATGGGATAAGTTGATGGAAATCTATTTCTTCAAACTGCTGAAACAGATTCCATTTAATTAACTAGCTTAATCACCAAAATACATACTTCATGCTCCAAGTCACAAACCTTTTTTTCTGAAACTCATTGGTCGATGTGCTGTGTATTCTTTGTTGTCCCCAGACAACCAGCCTGCAGTACATTGAATCTATCAGCAGCCACATGTAAGTGTGTCAAGAAGTTGGTATCTATAATTTAAGGGATAATTTTTTTCTTTTGCAATTTTAACTATCACCACACCTAGCTTTTTATAATGTTCTGAGGTATTGCTTTAACAGCTGTCCGCTCCCCTAATTACAGTAGGCCTTGTGTCCTTCCTGCTTTTTTGGCACCTTGTTATTTTGTTTTGCTGCTTCATGTTGTTTGCTTTAACTCCTCTCAGGGAGAAAAGTCTGATTTACCTGGCAGATTACTGCTCACTTTGTACTTTGGAACTGAAAACCGTGAGTGAGTACAGTTTTTAGAAAAGAAACAAAAGAATTTCAGATACTCTTTTTCTCTACAAAGCTGTTGTTGATGGCTGTTTAAACACAGAGGATGCAAGTTGCATAAAGATATTTAAAGACATTGTAGCAGGTTGCCTTGCTATAATGAAATGGACTAGAGTGCTGTGATAGAACACTGTATCTCTTTTACACTGTTAAAATGTATCATATCAAACTTGAACCAGAAAATATGAGGGCAGAACAAGATGACAATAATACAAATTACTTGTTCTCAGTAGTGTTTTTCTGTCAATACCCCCCCTCCGTTTTCTGGAATGTCTTGTATAATTTTATCTTTGACTTGCAAAGGACAGTATTAATGCCATATTTTTTTCTTTTCAAATGAATTTGCAAAGTTACTGCCACTGAGTAGAAGGCTCAGCAGCAATCAAAGGTACATTACTAAAAAAGATGGCTGCTGACAGGGGCATGTCTGGCAGCTGAGAATAACCTGCACCTGGCCCACAGCTCAGTCCATGGGGTTTGAGTGGACCTAGGGGTTTTGACCCTCTTGCAGAAGCCTCAAGCAGAAACACTGTAGTAAACAGAGAAGTTATATTACAGTTGCGAGCCAGCTGTGCCAGCATAAATAAAAAATAATCTTGAAGACTGAACATTTTAATTAAGCCCAGATCTATGCCAATGTTGTTCTCCTTTTCTGCTTTTGTCCTGGGGCTGTTAAGATGCCAACTTAACCCTGGGTGAAATTTCCAGCCTCTCTGGGTATCTTTTGATTTCCACTGGGGGGTAAAGCTTTGTGCTGTCACACCATTGGACAGGGATTACCAAAAGACAGGGCTATGACCATACTTCTCCCATAGCCTTCTATGTGTTACAAGTTCCAGGTGGCTTTTTATCTGCCTTGTACTTCCAGATTGACACCAAACAAAAGTAAGGAGGGACCGGATACGCTACCACCATTTTTTTTCTGAAGAGTAAGCTGAATAAAAAGTTGCAAATACGTGTATGAAAGAAGATTTAGGGATTAGAAAGCAGCAATTTAAAACAGAGAGCCTTATAATAAAGAAGTGTGTAGTATCAAATAGGATTTTACTCTCGTTGTTCCAGACTTCCTCAGGGTGACAGAACAGGGTTTGTTTCTGTTCTCCATTCTCCAAGCATTTTGAATTTACCTCCTTATAGAGTAAAAATGTTCTTTTTACACCTTACCTTGAGAACTTTCTGGGTGTTTATGATTGTTTAAAATAAACTTATTATGTGATGTGATTGTTGAACCATTCCTCAAGCCACAGAATGAAAAGTTAAAAGAAGAAATGTTCTAGCCAAGCTATAAGGATATAAATTATCACTGGCTGGTGGAAAGAGTCTGTGGTACCCAACTCCCTGCTGTGTCAGGGCTTCGGGCCAGGCCATAATGCGCACAAGCTGCCAAGTTTCTGTGTCACTCCAGCTCCTCACCACCAGCTCCCCTTCACTGTCACTGACCTCCTGCATTGTGTTTGTGTTGCAAGGTTTCAGTAGTGGGATGGCTACAGGAATGGCTTCTGTGATGTCCTGGTCCTAGAAGCTCCCCTGGTGTCCAACAGAGTCAATGCTGCTGGATGAGGCCGAGCCCGTCAGCAATGGTGGTGGCAACTCTGTGATAACCTATTTTTCCCCCTTTAAGAAGGGGAAAACCTGCTGCTGTGCAGGAGCTGGGAGAGAGGAGTGAGAATATGTGAGAGAAACCACCCTGCAGACACTCGGGTCAGCGCAGAAGCAGGGCAGGAGGTGCTCCAGGTGCTGGAGCAGAGGTTCCCCTGCAGCCCGTGGTGCAGCCCATGGTGAGGCAGCTGTGCCCCTGCAGCCATGGAGGGGAACGGGGGAGCAGAGACACCCCTGCAGCCCGGGGAGGACCCCACACTGGAGCAGGTGGATGTGCCTGAAGGAGGCCGTGACCCCATGGGAAGCCTGCACTGGAGCAGGCTCCTGGCAGGAACTGTGATCCCATAGAGAGAGGAGCCCAGGCTGGAGCAGGTTTTCTGGCAGAGCTTGTGACCCCGTGGGGGACCCATGCTGGGGCAGTCTGTGCCTGAAGGACAGACCCTTTCCACCAGCCAGTTGATGTCAATGGTGTAACTCCAGCACTAGATATTTGTGATCCTCACTGCCAGAGTGCTGAGTGTACACCTTAATCCCACCCAAAGGACACCGGGGACGACACTACTGCCCAGGATACCGAGGCCTCTTGAGGCAAAGGGCATTACAGCCACGGCGCAGGGGAACTAACGCACACCTAACGGGGCCCCTTCAGGGAGAGCTGAACGCCGTGGCCGAGGCCTGCCAGCTCCACCCCGTGCTGCTGTCACCCGCCGCCCGGTTCCACCGCCCCCTGGCCCCGGACATCGCCCTCTGGCACCGCCTGGCGGCCAAGGCCGCAGCTGCGGGAGGAACCGTGTTGCCGCCACCGCTGTTTCCGGCGGAGTCGGGGAAGGCGGTACCGGGGCGGCGGGGCTCAGCCGGAGCATGGCGGCGCACTGGGCCGCTCGCTGCCTGCGGAGCGGGCGGAAAGGGTGTCGTGAGTGGCGGCGGGTCAGGGTCAGGGGCGGGGGCGTGTGCAGGCGCAGCGGGGCGCCGGGCCGGTTGCGGGCTTGTGCTGCGCCTCTGCTCGGCCTGGGGCGGCTGGGCCTGGCCGTGCGGCGCGGCTCGGGCCCCGGTCCTGCTGGGCTGAGGAGGCCGCTGTGGACGCGGGTCGCGGGGAGCGGGCGCGGTGGGCAGGGGCACTTGGGCTGCCTGAGGGAAGGGCCTTTGCAGCCAGAGAACGTCCTTAAGCTTTCGGTGCTTGAGAGCTTTTGGTGCTTGAGAGTTTTCTGTTGCGACTTGATGTAAACATAGCAGGGACCGAGGGCGGACGGGCAGCGAGAGCTGCTGAAGTGCTCACCTTGTGCGTAGTGAGACAGACACATGGATGGGCAGGGCAGGGGCATGTCTTGCTTTCTTTAGATACCAGCATCTTATAGGGAGGCTTTGAAAACTCCGTATTGCTTATTTTAGATCATTCCTCTTACCAGGGTTCGTCTCCACACCAGCTGTTTCTCGGCTGACATCAGATGAAGTGATCCAGATGCGTAATGAGCTCTTCACCAAAGAGAAAGAGAGGCAGCTGTCTCTTTATCCTCGAATTGAGAAAATCGAAGTGAAATACACTGGGAAATCACATCCTGGCACTGTGTTTGTAATGAACAAGGCTTTGTCTACTCCGTACAATTGTGCCATGCGTAAGTGAATGGACTCTTAAACTAACATTGTGCCACCGATGATGAAAAGTGTGCTGCCAGTTGAAGTATTTGTCACCTCAGTTTGAAATGTTAGTATTATTGACATTTTAATGACCCAAGATAATAGACTATTCAGAAAATCTGTGTTTGTTAACAAAGTTTGAAATACATTTGTACTAAAATACACCAGCAGAAACTGAGTCAATTTTTGGAGGCTCTGTTAACAGCTCATCCTTCCAAGTCATGCTTTCAGTTTTTTGTTACAAATGCAGAGGTCTGAACTGCTGACTCTGAGGAATATGTTTAATAAATGTTTAATGCTTCTTTTACTTTCTTTAGACTTAAGTGAATGGCATTGCAAAAAATCCATTTTAGCTCTTGTGGATGGTGAAGTCTGGGATATGTATAGACCCTTGACCAAATCATGTGAAATTCAGTTCCTCACTTTCAAAGATGAAGATCCTGAGGAAGTAAACAAGGTAAGTCTCTGTCTTATCCAATTGTAGGTGATCCTAATTATGACCACTTGATTCTGTATGCCCCTTTCCGTTCCATGTCTGTCTGCTTTCTTGAAATTTGTTGTTGTGAAAGTTCAGATATCTGGTTGGCACATCATGGTTATCGTTAGCTGGACCAGGGTGTGGGCTAGGTGATGTGTCGGCATCCATTTCAATCTATGTTGTTGTATTGTTCTATGATTTCAGATTTAAATATGCCCAGGCTTGCATTTTAAGTACAGTTTTGATTTTTTTTTTAATTGATTCTATATGGAGAATCATCTCCAAATAGAAGTTTAAATAGTGAAGAGAGTAATGCTTGGATTGACAGCTATGTTTGTGTGTCATTCAGTTAAATGTTGTTGTTCTTTTGAAATAGATAGCTGATGTTCATCTGGTATGGGTTGTTAGCTTCTAGGTAATAAATCTGCGTTTTGAAATTCTCTTTACAGGCCTATTGGCGTTCCTGTGCTATGATCATGGCATGTGTGTTAAAGCGGGCATTCAAGGATGAGTACTCAGTGAGTCTGATTAAAGCTCCAGAAGTGCCAGGTGATATATGTATTTTATATTGAATGTTTTGTCTTTTGCTGCATTTTAAGCAAATTTCTAATAGTGTTACCAAAAAAACAGCGGCTGCTTTAAAAACAGAGGTTCCTTTTCCAATGATTGAAGGTAGTTAGTGTTGATAAACATATTATATGCTGTTGTTATAGCCTTTAATTTATAGTACTGACACTGAAAATAATTTTGTTATCAAAGTACAGAAAATTGGTCTGTGTGGCAACTGTATTTCAGACCACTTAGGATTTCGTAGGTTGAGTTAGTAACTTAAGAACATAACCTTTTTACTGTGAAGGTACATGGGTAAGGTATTTAGAAGATGGGATGTGTTTCTGTGAAATTTGCTCTTATAACTACATAACCTTGTGAGCACTTGAATTACTAAAAATTACGATGTATACATGAGGAGAGTACTGAAGTACAAACAGGGTTCGTAACAGCTTCTGCTCATCTGTGATGTGATTTAAGATACAAAAGTGAGAAAATGCACAAGAAAGGAGGTTATTTACATAACAAAGTCTCCATAATTATGCATATATATGAGAAAGTTGGTTGCTGGTCATGTAGAGTCCTCCTACAATGGATTATCTTTTTAACAATTTCAGCGTTTGTCTTGCTTCGTAAATGTAGAGTGGATATTCTAGTTCTACCAAGATTAGGAATAATTTTGCATGTACTAAGGTATATAATTATATTGTATGTATAGAAATAGTGTGAGCTTACTGGGTTCATAAGGTTGATTTCTAAGATACCAGTAACTGAATAAATAAACACAAAGAGTGTCCTAATGACTACCCCAGAAATTTGTGTTACCTTTATCAGAAACTTGTGTCATGTATAAACATTTTACTTCAGCTGAAATATTGTCTGATTTCTCTGTGTAATAAATTCCTCTTTACATTTTAGTAGTGCAAATTTACTTTTAGTGCATGATGCATACAAAGGGAAAAATGTGAAATGTTTTCAGAGTTTCTTTTGCTTTCAATGTTAGATGCAGTTTTGGGAGGCAGTATAATTTTTTTTTAACGTGGTTGTCTTATGCTGACATTACATTAAAACTAATTTCAAATGGCTTTCTCATTCAGCAAAAGGAAATTAAAATGATACTCATTAAAACTGCCATTTGACTGTATAATCACAGCTGAAAATTTATATTTTATGATGGATTTCTTGAGGCCATTGTGGTTTTCTTCTCATTCATTTTGATATAGTTATAAAATATATTAAGGCAATGAAATGCATATTTTGTTAAAAACATGAATATTTTTCTCTTTGGAATTGGAATTGCAGTGATCTGTGGAGCTTTCTGTTATGATGTAATGTTGGACAACAGACTCGATGACTGGAAGCCAACAAAGGTAAGTACAATAACTTCTTGCCTGAAAAGTTATATAACTTGCATGCTTGTCCAATGGTGGTTCTTTAATGGGGGAGAGTGGGCAGTGATTTTTTTTCTTTTTGTTGAGTATATTTACACTAGTATTTTTTTAGGTCAGGAGTACTCTGGAAACTAATCTCTCTGCATTTATGACATACTGGCTGTCATTGCAGAGTGCTCTCAGAGCACACAGTCTGGGTTTCTTTCAGGTGAAGTTAAACCTTGAGCTGTCCTTCAGATGCTTACAGGTTTTAGGTCTGTGGGGCTAGAATAAGTTCTAGTCTGGAATACCATTCCAAAACCAGATGATGTGGCTGGTAGAATCCCAGGGCCGTCTTTGTTACTCTGCAGATCAACTCCTACTCAGCTGCTCTTGCCTGGTAATATAGATGCAACCACAGTCTTTGTGTGACTAGAGCCCACTGAAAATAAAAATGTGTGTAATATGCATATTTTCACCTAGTGGTTTACAGCATAATCAATTTATTGTTGTAAAAAAGAACTGTGAGCACCTTCAGCTGAAGCTCTCCTTAATAGCTTGCTTACATTTCATGCTCTTCAGTAAATCTAATAATCTAAAACCTCTGAGTCTTGTAACCTTTTGGTAGCTGGTGTGCTCACAAATCTTTTACTCATTTGGTGCCTATTCTCGTTTTCATGCCCAAATATCAGCAGAGGTGTGTATGGCTAACAAAGCAATATTGCTACAATGCAGAGTTTTTCTTCAGTATTATCTTGTAGTCGAAGTAATGTAGTTTGAAATATTTTATATGTGACATTATAAATGTAATTTCTCCTAATAACAATTTCTTATTTATCAATATATCTGAGTATGCAGAGGTCTGGATTCTGGACCAAGGTGATCAATTTCTATTTATTAATTATTTGGTACTTTTTTTCCCTTTGATTCCATCACAATAGAGGTCATTTATAGGTGGAGTTATGACTCTGGCTAACAAGATACACAGATGAATATTTAACAGTAGCAAGGCTATATGTGAATATATCATGTTGAGAAGTATAACTCCAATTAATATGTATTGTTTCTGATGGCAAAATGCCTGTTGATTTGACTGGGCATTGAATCAGTCCATTTAAACGGTGATGATCTGTAGCAATCTGTTGCTGATGAAATAGTAAGAGTTACAGTCCTACAGCAATATTCTTATATTTAGGGTTTATAGTAGATGACCAATTTTGACTAATATTTTACTAATATTTAGTGTTTCCTATGCTTTAATCTATTCACTACAGCTGTGAAAGAGTGGTGACAGTTTTGTATATATCAACTGTTTTTTAGGACAACTTCCGTTCTCTTACAAGGGACGCCGGAATGCTAATTCATAAAGACCTGCCATTTGAAACACTGAACGTTGGAGCAAAAGTAGCGCGTGAAATGTTTCAGCATAACAAGTAAGTCTCTGGATATGCCTTGCTTTTAAAAAGGCAGTTAGAAATTCATTTAAATCTCTGCTTGGCTTTATAAATTAAAATAAAATGTGACAGGTGAGCTAAGATGGTACTTCTCCCACTACTCTGAATGAACATGCCTCCATTCTCTTTGTTGCTTTACCTTGTTTCATTTTTAGTGTTCTCTCCACCGGCCAACACCAGGCACCTTTGCTGAATGTAATTTTGTGACAAATTGAAAGACTGTAGACTTCATAGTTTAGTAGTGAGCTTCAAGATTTCACTACTTTTAAACTGAAGCTCTGGTGGTTAGACTTGGTGTGCTAGTTACTCTCGGCTTTTGCTGAGAGGCTACCATATTCAAAGAAATGTAGATTTTTCATATTTTGGTATCTTGATGAAATGCAGTTTTTGAGCTCTGCAGGGGGAAAATGGATAAAATACTCTGGACTGTGCTATAAAAGAAGGCTTGTTCAAAACTCTCCAGTCATCTTTGCTGAAAAAAACCACTTAATATTTTGTGGAAAACGGCTTTTGGCCGTTGGAGAGAGGAGAGGGGAAATTGTAATTTATAATTTT
>VZTO01007831.1:0-14374 GCA_013400615.1 Syrrhaptes paradoxus | reverse complement strand
TTGGACCAGCCATGGAGGGTCCTTCCTTCATGTCCTGGGGTTGCATATGGGCAGAGCCATCAGGGTCTGCTCTGCGCTGGTGCTTTGGACCAAGAGCATCCGTAGGGGTGATGCTGGGTGCAGGGTGATGCTGTGTGACTCGATACATTCAGGGCAGTTCCCAAAAGCGTGGCTCTGACCCGCTGCAAAGCCACAGAACAGGCTGGCTCTATCAGATTTGGGCTTTAAAAAAAAAATAAAAAAGTCAGATTTGGGCTTTTAAACTTTTCTGCTGAAATGGAAGATTTTCCTGCCAAAAAGCAAGCAAACCACAAACCCTCTGTGATGGGCTGGTTGTCAAAGGACGGCTTTTTTTTTTTTTTTTTTTCTCTCAACCCTTGAGACTGCACAATAAAATATTTTATTGGCGCCCATTGGTGTTGACCACCTAAAAACCACCCCGGGAGATTCCAGCCTCACTCCTGCTGCTCTCTCCCTGGGAGGGTTTTGCGAAGGTGGAATTAGATTCACCACTCCCGTGGCCAGCAACCCATAAACCAACTGTCCAGCTGGTGACAACTGGTGACACTGTGGAAAACAAATGAGCTGCTTCCTTCTCCAACACCTCCCGTGGACCTGGTCTTCAGTCTGTCTCTAGGCAAAGGTGGCCAGCCATGGGGAGTAAAGCCAGAGTGCACCTTCAGCTTCTCCAGACCAAGCTCTTACACATCGCAGGCCACTAACATATACCCAACTATCACTAAAATAATTTTAATATAATACTAAATGACACTTTTCCATTAAAGAAACCTTATTTTTCTACTAATGGACACTGGAGCACTTGAGATTTTCTCTCTCCATGACTAGATCTTGCTGAGGAGGTGAAGGTAACCCACTTGGGAGGCTCACCAGGCTTCACGTGTCTTTCTTTCCATCTAGGGAAAACTACAGATGTGGGTGGACCTGTTTCCAAAATCTCTGGGTCAGCCTGGCCCCCCTTTCAACATCACGCCGCGCAAAGCCAAGAGGTGACTTGTTTCTCGTTTCTTACTCGTTGGGGTGCTGATTCCGCCACCTTCCATCTGCGGTGGGAGAGGAGAGGGGTTGGAGATGTCCGATGGGGAGGGGTTCACCTGCCCAGCTGAGGAACGTCTGTGTGGGCTTGTCTTCAGAGGAAGATGACTCACATCTTAGCTCCTTCAGCTCTCTAACAGCATGGCCTGGCTCTCCAGGTGGGCTCTAGACCAAGATTTTCACCCTTTCATGTTGCTTTTGTTCATGGTGGCCATCCAGGTTCTTCTTGCGCTGCATCATCTGGAACACCAAGGATGTCATCCTCGATGACCTCAGCATCACCGGCGAGAAGATGAGTGACATCTACGTCAAAGGGTAAGTCACCCAGCTCCTGCCTCCTCCAGCTACCGCAGCCCGAAGGCGCAAGAGCAGCAGGGAAGGGGTTAACCCAGCCCTTGCATCCACATTGCTGTGGTAGACACGGACCCCCACTGGGATGGAGGGGCCGTTCACACCTCTCCAGCTAGCATGGATCCAGCTTCTCGGCAGCTTCATGATGTCCATTTTTTCTTGACGTCTCTGACAGCTCGATACTTACGTGCCAATATTTACATTTCGGGAGATAAGATGCAGGGAAGGGAGAGGGGCACGTTTCCACTGCCACCTCTTCCCAGCTCCCTCCTGGGACAGCCGTGGGCTTGTCCCATGTCCATAGGTTGGCTTGTTTGCATAGCTGCTTTTTTTTTTTTTGGAATTCCCTTTTTTTTCCTTGAAACACACCAAAATGTGGCAACCAGCAGTAACTCCTCTGGCACATTCCCTTCCCTGCCTGCCTCCGGTTAAGTTTTATCTTGTGTAAAACGGTGCAATCCCAGCCAAGGGACTTACTTATTTTGTGCGTTCTTTGGATTTATGGGCAGGAAGAGGTAGGATTTTGAAACAGACTGTAAATCCCCTTTTTACAATCCCAATTTTCCTCCTGTAAATCCAGAATGCACGCTGCTTACCTGGTATTCGCATCAAGTGCGTTGTTATCAGCTCCAGCTAAGCTGCTCTGGGCACTTCGGGGCTCTGAAATAGTCGTACTTGTGGGGTGTTATGGGGAAAGCGAAAGCATCCAGCGCTTGCTGATGGCCCTCTCCTGCCTTTTAGCATCCCCAGTGACCAAGCGGATCTCACCGGGCTGTAAATGAATTAAAAATATTGCTCGGCATCCTCACCTTCTTCCCCCAAATGGCTGCACCATTCGCATCTCTGAATAATCCTGTTTGGAGGGAAGGCAATGGTCCTTGTGCTTAAGCATCGGTCCTACAGAGAGAGGATCCTGTGGGCAAAGTGCCCTTCGCCCCATGGCGTGGTGCTGCTTTGGTGGGGACCGTTCCTTCCATCCACCGCTGCCTCCTGGGCTGGAGCCTACCGTAGGGTGAACTCAGTGGATAAGGAGCTTCTACCTGTGGCTTTCCTTCAGAAGAGCTCAAGGTGCTTCTCTGAGGAGGTTATTGCCAGTTTATTCTCCTTTTTTACCCATTAGGCGAGGCCAGGGCCGGAATCTGTCTCTTGGACATTGTCTTCTACATAATGTGTAAATTATTGTTGAGTCAAGCACAAAAATCATAGAATCACAGAACGGTCTGGGTTGGAAGGGACCTTCAAGCCCATCCAGTCCCACCCCCTGCCATGGGCAGGGACACCTCCCACTAGCCCAGGTTGCCCAAAGCCTCATCCAGCCTGGCCTTGAACCCCTCCAGGGATGGGGCATCCACAGCTCCCCTGTGGAACCCAACCCTGAACCAGGTCACATGGGAGGCAGGAGGTTCTCACTCATTGTCTTGCAAGTTTTTCAAGATATTTCAAGGTAGAACCAGTACTGCTTTGAGCCAATTGGATTAGAAGTTTCCAGAGTCCCCTTCCAACCAACCACCACTACTAAGATTTGTGTAACATTATGGGGCATCTAAAACTCATCTGTGACCCCTTTTGCATTCCCAAGTAAAAGGATGGCCTGGGTCCTCCAAGATCTTACGCTCATGCCGAGCAAAGAGGGAGGTGCGTAAGTTTTGAGAACAAAGTCGACTCTTAAGAACCTAAAATTGCCTCTGGATATCGCAGATACCTTGAGTGGCATGGATTCAAAAAATACCAGATGAACTAACAGACTGAAAAACCCTCCAGGCCTGTTCAGTACAACAACATTATCTATATCGCAGGAAATCTCTGACCTGCAGATCATTGGAGTCTGGAGAGGCGTGTTGGGAAGATCTCAGGAGGTGTTTGCCCTAATCCCTTGGACACCTGCTGTTGGCCCTGGTCAGAGGCAGGATACTGGGCAAGACGAGCCTTTCTTTGGTCACCGCAGCCATTCCTACGTTATATTTTTCATTCTGGGGCACTGTCACTTGGATGCTTTTGATTTCTGCACCTCCTTCCTGCAGCGGAGAGGATGCAGCAAATCTGCAAGAAAAAAAAAACCCAAGACATGCCAAAGAGGCATCCAAAGCAAACCATGGATTTGTCCTTTGGTTTGCCGGCAAGGAGAGGGCGCTCACACTGCGTCCATCCCTGCCAAGCTTTGGGGGATGTGGATAAACACACAGGCTTGACATTTGCATCCTATCAGAGCAAATCAAGGACTCCAGCCACAACTTCAGCACTAGCGTAACCTCAGTTCCCATCGCCACCAAGCCCTCCCTGTCCACGGAGCACATGTGTGTACCGTGGGATGAACTTGAGTAGACCTCCCTTCCCTGTCTCCCACAACACACTTGGGGTGGGTCATCTGCTCCTCTCCAGCACTGGAGAAGAGGGAATTGTTTGTATAGCTGGGCAAAAAAATCCGTATTTTCAGTTTAAGTGAAAAACAATCGAACGGGATAATTGTTTTCATTAGAGGTTCCTTCTGAATCTTCTGGCTTTCCACCAGAGAGGCTCTAAATACACAAATGGATGTGTTTTCTTGTTTTGTTTTGTTTCGTTGATTGCTGAAGACTGAAAAATCTTGGACAGGGAAAGAGGGCAGAATGAAAACCCGACAGTTGCAAAACTCACAGCTGGAGAAAAATAGTTGTTGTGGAAAGTTTTGAGTTTGCCCCTTGACTGGTTGCAGAGTGACCAGAGCAAGCTCCTCCAGACCAGGAGGAGAACTTTGCTGCGAGGACCTGGGAGCGGCTGGGGACCACCCTGGCCACAGCAGGGTCTGGCCACTCAGGGTTTTCCCTGGGGAAGAACTTCTTGGCCATTTAGGACTTTGAAATAATAATCTTTGAAGAACTGACAGAGACTAGAGGGGAAAAAATGGCCCTTTGGTCTTTGTTGCCTCATCAACAGGACTGGCATCAGGCTCACGCCAAGGTCGGTTTGCTGGAGGGTCTGCGAAGGGGAAGGAGCGCTCACCAAGGCAGGTTAGAAGGTGACGTGTGCTCAGGGATGGGTAAATGACAACTTTGAGCCAGAGCTTAGGATGGTGCTGAGTCTTTAAACATCCATAAAACTCAAGCTGGTTGCAGAGCTTCTCAAACTGCTGCCTCCAGCACTGGTTCATCTCCCAGCTCTGCAGGGACCGTTGCGTTCCCTCTCAGGTCTCCAGGTTACCCCTACAGATAGCAGCCCAAGGCATCCACAGGGGTGGGAGACATTTTATTACCTGCTCACAGCCTCTGTGATGTTGAGCGAACTCCAAAATCTTTGGTGAGTTTCTAGTTTTTCATGCAACGTGTTTGCATTTTGCAGCTGGCTGGTTGGCCACGAGGAGAACAAGCAGAAGACAGATGTGCACTACAGGTCTATGGGAGGAGAGGGCAACTTCAACTGGAGATTCATCTTCCCCTTCGACTATCTCCCCGCTGAGCAAATGTGTTACATCACAAAGAAGGTGAGTGTCCCTGGGCAGGTGTTTCCACCTTCTCACAGGAATTCTGGGGTGAAATGTGCTGTGTGGTCCCAAAGCTGCACAACTGCAGCACAAACGGAGCCATGCCAGGCTCGGTCTTACCGTTGTGTTATTTGAACACTGTGAACAGGTGGGGAAAATGGTTTAAAAAAAAATCCACATTTTGAATACAACATTTGTGGGGTCAGAATTAGAGGTGGCTTTGTGGAGAGTCTGGAGAGACTGGGGTCCCCAGGAAATACTCCTCTGGACTGGAGGGAGCTGAGTGTTGGTACGACAGTGTTGGAGTACTCTCCAGGTTGCACGGGTCTTCCAAGTTGCCTGCTCAACGACAGAGTTACTCCAAAGACAGAGATGGCATTGCCATGGGGATGGTTTGGTGTGCACCTCTGGTCTCCAGCATGGCATAACGGGTGTCGTGCTGTTCAGTAACTCCATGGAAGGGCTGAAGAGGGGTGAAAGCAGGAGCTGCCTCCCAGTGCCCGAAGGGGTAAGCAGGAGGGTCATGTAGGGAAACATGGGTTGGGATGTGCCATTGATGCAGAGATGGGAGAGAAAATCTTCGGTGTGGGATTCAGGGTAAAGATGCTCTTGATCTAACAGGAGAATTGGAGTCAGCAGTGGGTGTGATTTCAGTCCCCTCCTACATCTGTAGCTGGCTGTTGCTCCTGGTGTTCCTCAGATAAGTTAACACACTGTGATGCTCAGATGTGGACTGGGAGTTGCATGGAGGGAAGGAACCAGGGATGGGGTTGGGGTGCATACATGGAAAAACGCTGGTGAAGATTGGGCTGGCTCTCAAGGAACAATTTAAGGGAGATCTATTCATTTAAATCTCATGCGAAAGAGTGATCAGGCATTGGAACAGGCTGCCCAGGGAAGCGGTGGAGTCACTGTCTCTGGAGGGGGTCAAGAAGCGTGTAGATGTGGTGCTTGGGGACATGGGTTAGTGGGTTGGGTGGTGTTGGGTTGGCAGTTGGACTTGATGATCCTTGAGGTCTTTTCCAACCTTGAAGGTTCTGTGATGCTATGATTCTGTGCTCATCACCTGGAGCTGAGGAGGAGCATTGTTGGGGCTGTGTGGACAGCAGGGTCAACCCCTGCTTTTGAGACTCAGTCCTGTTTTGTGGCACCTCCCTGAAAGCTCAAACCCCTTCAGCCGCCCAACCTTGAGTCTTCATCCCTGCTCCCTGCCTGAGAGCTGTGAACTCAACCTCGGTGCTCGTTGGGTACAGGGTGCCCAAAGGCAATGGGACCATCGACACCCACAAATCTCACCTGGGACCCCCATCCCGGTTTGTTTTGTGGGGCCAGCGAGGTCCCAGCATGGTTTGGGTTGGAACTGGTGCTTTGGCGGGGAGGATGCTGAGCACATTCCCCATCCCTCAAGCCAGATGATCCCCACGAGGAGGCTGAGCTCCAAAATGAATCGCTGGATAGTTAATCTGATTGACAGGATCATAGCTGTGCCCATTTCACGCTTCATGTTAAACAAATCAAAAGTACAGTGTGTACTACATTCAATTATCCCCCTTTGAAAAAGCAAAGACCCCCCTATAAACCGTTTAAGAAAATACATCCCACTGTGCTGATATTGATTCTCCTCCGACCACATGTCTGCCAACACTGTATCAGAAAATAAACAGCTTGTAAAACCTCTCTGTAAAGGAAAAAATAATGAATGAAAAGCCATGCTTTGCATTTGTGGGACACATTCCGCTCTGGCGATTTTTGATCTCGCCATGTGCTGTTTGAACTCCGGGTTCATTACTGCTGCTGTAAAAGCCCATGCGCCGAACTTTAAACGCAGGCGATGGAAAGTGGAATTTAAATCAAAACGGTCAGATGGCAAATTCGGAGCTGCTAAAAGCCACCTGCGCCCAGCCTTGCTGGTGTCGGCCCTCCGAGAGCTTTTCATCTGCTCTCCTTTGTTTGCTCCTCTGGCCTCCTCGCGGGCTGCAGCTCCCTTTGGCGTTATTGCAGGATGAACCTCAGGAATGGGTCACCCCAACCCAGATGGCAAATATTCTCCCAGAAGAATGTTTTCCCCTGGGCAGCAGGGTCTCCACGGTGTTTGGTTGTGGTGTGCAGGTTTGGGGGGAGCTGGGAGCCCCCAAACCCCTGAAAAACCCAGGTGCCGTGTAGTGGAACCGGACCCCGGAGCCTTGGGATGGCCACCAGTAGCCAGGGTTGTTTAATCCTTGCCACAGCACTGGAAGTTTTGGGAATTTAAATTCCAAAGCTTGAAGGTGCTGGGATTGCTTGGGGTTGATTGTCTTCCCATGGGGCACCTCAAGGGAAAGCAGGAGCCTGTAAATCCTCCAAGCATCGATCCAACATATCCAAGCGCAGGGTCCTATTCCTGCTTTTGGAAACGTGTTAACCATTTCAGGATGTATTTTCACCTGTATCTTCTCTTACTGCACTAAAGTTATAAAGATTTTGATTCTTCCTCTAAAAAAGGAATTTACCCTGTTCTGAATTTCAAAAATAAATCCCCACGAAAAAGGCAGTTAATCTTTGGGACAGTTCTTCTGAAGATATATAAATGCGTGTTTTTTTAACATCCTCTCTCAGCATTTTTTCAGAATTTCCTTCTTCTGTTCTCACTTCTTTTTGTGCCATCTTTCTCTAGCAACCACAGATGAGTCAAGCCATGTTGTTGGCATGGCCACAGCACGCTTGCATCTTGCTGAGTCCTGCAAGAAGATGGTTTTTTAGATTGTAAATCCCTCAGTCCTTTTGGTGGAAGGGTCGATACCCAAAGCATGTTGGAATGCCGTTATTTTGTGGGGGGAGCTAGGGCAGAAAGGTAGATTCAGTGCCGTGCATGGAATTGTGTCTTGACTTCCATAGGGGAGGAGCAGGTGGGTCCAGGTCATAGAATCATAGAATGGTTTGGGTTGGAAAGGACCTTAAAGTTCACCAAGTTCCAACCCCCCTACCATGGGCAGGGACATCATAGAATGGTTGGGGTTGGAAGGGAACTTAGAGGTCATCTAGGACCCCATCAGAGGTCCTGGATGAGTACGATGCTCTGCTGCCAGAGCAGATGTCTGCAGGGCTTAAACTTTCAATCCTTAGATCTAAGCCTGGCAGGTCTTGGCTCTTGCAGACAATGTCATCAGATGATCATGGTACAACCAGAGTCTATCGGGAGCAATGCCGAGGTAGGCTGGATGTGGATCACGTTTCACTGGGCATCCAGTCAGAGAGCACTCAGCTCCCGTGTCTGACGAGTGCTGCGGAGGCGGAAAAATGCATGAAATCAATTTTGGAATGTTCAGCTTCTAGTGCCAGCTACAGCGGTGGCTGAGTGTAGCTGCCAAATCGGAATTCTAGATGTCCTCTAGGGCAGAAAAAGCTTGACGTTGAATGTCTAAGCAAATGTCATCTGCATAAATGAACACTCAGGGTAGAATTTCAAGAGCATCTCAATATACAAGTTAAAAACATTGGAGCTTGAGTGGACCTGGCGATAAACCACTAGGTTGGCACTTCCAAGACCTTGCTGGTTGGTTCATGTATCATCTAAGAAGTGGTACATAGAAGACATTCCAGGAGAGGAACACAATGAGTCTGGGAGCATTGTTTGCAATTTCAAATCTGGGTCATGCCATGTCGTTGGCAGAAACCCGACCAAGGAACATAGCTGTTGTCTTCAGACTTGTTCTGCTACTAGACTTTGGGGTTAGCTGTCAACAAGAAAATTAAGTCTTGATGCCAGAACACAAAATATTCTGTTTTGCAAAGACAAAGAGAGCCACTGGAAGAAGAAACTTCTTCTGTAGAAGCAATTGCAAGCAACTGTCTGATTTATTCGTGGGAAGGTTGGGGCAGGTGTGGTGAGGCTCTTCTTCATCTGATTTCTTCCACTTTGTGCTCTCAACGAAAGGGGCCCATCTAAGATTTAATTGCAACCTACCTGGGCACAAACACACACTGACTTTGCGTTGGAGGCCTTTGGACATCCCGCATCTGGCAGCGATGGGTGCGTGCAGCTCGCGTGGCTGGAAGCAGTGGTCCTGGAGGACAATCCCAGGAATAATTCTGTCGCTGTGAGATATGGGTCATGGTTGCACGTATGTCTTTGAACAATTCAGGCACTGTTTGTAAAGACTCCAAATTTTCTGGCTCTGGCATGGAATATAACAACAAACCTGATATTTGGGAGGGTGTTTTCTCTACCTGACCAGCTGGTGGCATCCCAGAAGTCGTAGCTGAGGTAGGTCTTCAGGAGCAATATGAGAAAAAAGGAAGGTTTGGGGTCTTGAACCTAGAGAGCAAATTGCAAAGGCATTTGAGGGAAAGCAGGGCAGAAGGGGCTGTAACTCCCAGCGTGTTTTGTTCCACTGCTGAGCGCAGCTGAGAATAAATTCCCCCCTCCCTGGCGCGGAGGCTTTCCCAGCTCCATCTGCTTTCATCAATTACGGTTCATTTGTCTGCAAATCCATTCTGGCATCCTGACATCCTCCTGGTCCTGGCGGTTCCCACCTGCGAGGGGCCAGCCCCTCACCTGGGGCCGGTCACCAGTGGATTCCTCCGCGCCCGGCAGATCCGCGCCAGCTGGGAGCCAGGAGCCAGTGCTGGGGCACGCAGGGATGTCCCTGTTGCAATCGATTTTGCACGGAGGAGGATGGAGCGGTGCGGTGACGGCTCACGGTGTGATGCCCTGAGTCACCCGAGACACGGTGGGCAGCCCGGGCTCTGGGTNCGCGCCCGGCAGATCCGCGCCAGCCGGGAGCCAGGAGCCAGCGCTGGGGCGCGCAGGGATGTCCAGGGATGGGCAGCCCGGGCTCTGTGCAGTGGTCAGACAGGGCGAGGACTTACCCTGGGGGTAAGCGTGTGGTCCCTCCGTTGTTTAATTTTTATGAAAAAAAAGGTGTGTGAGGGTTCTGCAACCTCTGTTTCATCCCCTCGTTCTGTTACGTTCGCTGCCCAATCTCCAGGGTGTACCAAGGGCTATCTGTGCTCTGGCTGGTTTTAGGTTGAAATTTTGAGTATCTAGCACTGATTTTTGTTAAAAGCAGTCAGTGTTTTATTAGATTGAAATTTTCATTCCTATTTGGTATCAGAAAGCTTTTAAAGGCTATTTCCTTTTCATTTTGGATTTTTTCCTCTCCGGTTTCCTTGTCCTTTATCGTGTCCTTCCCTGTTTTTCTCAGTGACATCAGAAAGCAAAACACAAAATGTTCTTTTCTTTCTACGTTTAGCCAAAATGCAACATTTTGAATAAGTTCCAAGCACATATTTTTTTTTCAGAGGATGACAGAGTTAGACAAGGCGGGTGTCTATGATGTATTTTAATGGGACTGCAGCAAGAAGATGCGATGACACCAGTCTTCTGGAATAGGACAGGGTCAGCAGCCACAGCCTGGGATGCACCAGCAGCCTCTGAGATACTTGGACGCAATTTACTGTTCTGAATTTTGCTTTCTGATGGATGTATGAGAGGGATGAGCAAAGCATGGCTGTGTCGAGAACTGAAGGTGCTGGTCACAAACTGGTCAACTGCACCCCAAGGCTTGGAGCTCCTTAAATGGCAGAGGGATGGCTCCATGTCCCTGGAAAAGCCTGATAAACTCTGCTGGAGGCTGAGAAAATAGCATTGCAGTGAGTCCAGGGACCAAAATACGAATACGTGCCCCAAGGGAAGTGGTGGAGTCACCGTCCCTGGAGGGGTTCAAGAAACGTGTAGATGTGGTGCTTTGGGATGTGGTTTAGTGGGTTGGGTGGTGTTGGGTTGACAGTTGGACTTGATGATCCTTGAGGTGTTTTCCAACCTGAATTATTCTGTGATTCTATGATTCTAAGGCAAATATTATGACAATTTCACATTTATGGTGTGGTGATGCCTGGAGCCTTCCTCCAGGCGTTGGCAAGGTTGTGTCCAACATGCAGCAGACGCTGCGCGCTCGGGATGTTGCCCAGCTCCAATCCTGATGGGGAAGGATGCAGGAACTCGAGTGCCATGAGACCTGCGATGCAATCGTCGGAGTTGGCGACGGCAGGGAGATCCAAGAGGCGAGTTAGTCCCATAGAAGTGCAACCATGAGCCCTCTCAGCTGTCTGCTTATTCCGGATGGGTGAAATGTCCCAATGGGATGAGGTTCAGATTCTCAGCGCCTTGAAGGACCACGCTACAGGATGGCTTGTCCTGGCTCCTGCAGGAGAAGAGGCTCTTCTTGGCCGACCTCCGAGGAGGTCTCCTGTGTAGCCAGGGCTTCCCAAATGCTGAGATGAGGGACCTGAGGCTCTCCCACATGCACGTGCTGAAATGAGCGGGCTCGCTTGGGTGCGAACACGCCGGAGCCTGCCTGAAGTAGCGGGGTTGCTCCTGACTTTGTATTCCGTAGCACATAAGCGACCCAGGAGAAAAGCAGCCCTGTCAACACTTTCCTAGTGATACGAGCTTATTTTTTTTTCCCCTGCCTCCCCTGCTGCATTATTCATGACCGTAAAATATTCACCAGCCTCCCCTCTCCCCCGACGCTGCAGAACGAACCCCCGAACAATAATTCAAGCCCGCTTCCTACCCGTGTCTCGCGGAAAGGCTAGGAAATAAATTTCTTGCTGCGGGTTGTTTTCGTAGCGAACCTTCGGAGCGAGATTTTAATCACGGAGGCAAATTTCACACTGCCTTGAAATGGACCCATAAACTCAGCTCAGCATCAAATTCCTCCTTCCCCAGCCTGCCCTTCCAGCTCTGCCGTGTCCCCGGCTCCGTGGGGCTCCGAGGAGGAGAGCTTCGCCACCAGCCAAACCACATTTACAGCGTTTTTCCACAAGAAAGGCCAAAGCTGTACGATACGCGCTGGCGTTGTACGAGCTCCGCATTGCCACTGGGAAAGGGGCGAATCCTGCCTGAGTCATCCTTCATCGGGCAGGGAGTCCCCGGCGTTGATCCTGGGGTTAGAATTGGTGCTGGGGGGACAGGGGGATGAAGCGAGCATCTGCTTGGCCACGGTGTGGGTTTTGGTTTTGTTGAGTGTGGGCAAGTCTTTGGGCATTGCAATGGGAAGGAGGGAAGGTGGAACCCCAAAGTCCTGCAGGTTTTTCAGCAGTTGCGTGGCCAGTCCTGGGGGACACTTCTCCAGTTGTGTTTTGTTGCGTGGGAGGTGACCAGAAGCACCCACTGCCTCTGAGCTGGGTCCAAGGTGTTCTCCTCCTGTCCCTGCAACAGCTCGGGGACTGGGGCAGTAATTTGGGTCTTACACCAGCCTGCTCCTTTTCCTGGTTCCTCCTCTTTCCCCATCAGGGCACTCATGGGATGGGATCTTCCAGCTGGCGGTACCATCACCTCTCCTCTCTTTCAGAGGTGCTGCTCGGTTGCGAGGTGTTGCTCATGTTCAGTTTTAGGTGGATGATGGGGTGGTGCAAAGAGAAGGTCCAACATGGACCTCCAAACCATGGCTTGGAGAGGTGCATCAACCCAGGCAGCAGCGTAGCGATGCTCTTGGAGCATGGGCACGTCTGACAAATGCAGATGTGTTGACATCAGCCTCTGAGTCAGGAACATGTTTTATTGCCAGAGAGGAAGACGTGTTTCATCTTCTCCCCAGCCGAACGCAGATGAGGGTGCCCCAGCAAGGGGCAATGGGAAGGAGCCCATGGTGTCTCGCTGTGGTGCCCACCGCATGAGTCATAGAATCCCAGGATGGTTTGGGTGGGAAGGGACCTTCCAGCCCACCCAGTGCCACCCCCTGCCATGGGCAGGGACACCTCCCACTAGCCCAGGTTGCCCAAAGCCTCATCCAGCCTGGCCTTGAACCCCTCCAGGGATGGGGCATCCACAGCTTCTCTGGGCACCCTGGGCCACTGCCTCACCCCCCGCACAGGCAAGAATTTCCTTCTAATATCTCATCTAAATCTTCCCTCTTCCAGTTTAATGGTCTTCCTCCATCTCACAGACCCCAGATGAACCATCCCAACCCATGGTGAGGTCATCTGGCCGCCTTCTTGAGGCGTGGGTCCATGGTTCCTGGGGCCTTTCTCCTCTGCATGACTAACAACCCTTCTGCAGTGCAGGACCCAACCAATATATGGGAAAGAGAAGAGTCACCATAAGCTCTTTCCCTTTTTAGCAGTTTTAATTTAAAATGACTTACTAGCTGGGAAAACATGCCCCCCGCCCTTGGCTAAACATACATTTTAATACATTGCAACGAGCAGAGGGGGAGAGATGGAAGTTTCCATTGGCTTTATTTTATTTTTCTAGATTATGAAATATTTAAAATGCATAAATAAAATGCTCCATTGCAAAAATGCTGGTGTGTTTTTCCAAAGCGGGGAGCTAAATTGAAATATAACCGTGCAGGGTGATGTCTTAAAGTGAAACCAGTTTCAATGGGATTTAAATGCCTATGCTCTCCCTGCTTGAATATTTATGTTCTTATGGAGTGTGACACGTTCNTTATGGTGCTACATATGTGTCATGAATAATGCTGAAGGTTCCTGGTTTTAATTAAATCTGTTCCGTTTATGACAGTACCATGTTGCGAGAGCGCGGCAGGAGGCATTGCCCACCGGATGCACCTTGGACACCGGTCGTGGCTCTGCCTCCTCTTTGCAAGCCTTGGCTGGGGCCAGAAATACCAAGAGCTTGGCTTTTCGTCCATCTCTGTCTCTCTTCTCCTGTCCTAACCCTTCTTAATCCTGACTTTCAGGCATCTTGTGGCATCCCCAAAGTGGTGCGAGATCCCTGCTGGGACATATTCCAGGTTGGAACCATATAAATAGTAAATTTTGTGGTGTGGGCACATAGATGATGAAGATGGGACCGCAAGCTCATTGTCACAGTAATGGAATTCAACTCCTCCTTGTTGGGGGGTCTCCCAGAAAGCAGAAATCCCCACCTCAGCCTCTTGCTGAGCATCCCGTGCAGATGCTGTCGCCCAGGCAGTGGCTGTTCCTTGTTTCTGGGGCCGGGATGCAGAACCGATGGATGACAGCTCCTGCACTGTGCAAGGGTTTGGGAAACGATGATAAATCTCAGGGGATGCTCACGGTGTAATTTCCATTCCAGGTGCTTCGCGAATAGGCTTCGGGGATGGCTGCAGAACCTTTTCGCTGGTTGTCAACAGCTTTAGTGGCAGGGAGCAGACAAAATATTGACAAAATAATAGAAATGAGAAGGGCAGAAAGACAGTGACAGATCTCCCATGATAAGGGCTGAAATCGGGTGTCACAGTGTCACCTCTTGCTTGGTTGCCAGGCTCTGGTCCTCACGGCTGGTTGGTGCTCTGAATCTCTCCTTTCTTGGACTTGGACGCAGTGATAGGTATGGCAGCACGTTACGCAGCTTGGCAGCTGCCTGGTGTAACATTAGCACCAGATCTACTGGGATACTGTGTTCAGGTCTGGCATTCACCCAGCCTGAGAACGAAAACGTGGGAGATGTGCAGGAAAGATGAACAAAGTCATTTGAGAAGTGAGGAACCCACCAGCTGCGTCTTGCCAATCTCTACATAGTCATATTCACAGAATCATAGAATC
>VZTO01007830.1:57347-85302 GCA_013400615.1 Syrrhaptes paradoxus | reverse complement strand
TCTTCTTACAGTAAGATCTTATTGCTGAATTTGTTCATCTGTAAAATGTTGGAATAGATACAGGAAGCTTGCTTCATAATGAAGTTCTGGCTACAGGTGTCCCATAGTTTAGCTAAGTGTAGAATTATTTTTTTTTCCTGAGATGTTTCTTTTGATTTAAAGACAGTCCCCTCCCTCCTAAATTGCCCATCCTTCAAGTTTGAGAAACTCTTTGGAAATGACTGCAGGTTACACTTCCCTAGAAAAATTGTTACTGCTTCAGTCAGTGGGGAATGTGTTTGGTGATTTACGCTTTCAGCTGTGCCAGTCCATGACTTGACACTAAAGCGGAGTTCAGTCTCAACTTCTGGGAAGGTTTGAAGTGACTGTGTAGAATGCAATTATGTAATGTTTGGGAATGATGGTTTGATTTTTTTTAATTTTTTTTCAGCTGGGATGAATGGGTTCCAGAAAGCAGAGTGCTCAAATACGTGGATACCAATTTGCAGAAACAAAAAGAACTTCAGAAGGCCAATCAGTAAGTATTTTTGTTAAAAGTCCTTATGATTAAATATTTTTTTATAAAGCTTCAATCCAAAAAGTATATATCGAGGGAAGTTTGAGTTTAAAAAAAAAGCCTTCAGGAGGTGTTATGTTCATTTATTCTGGAGATGTTTTGGCTTACGGAGATGTTCTGATCTTTGTCCTCTAGCAGTTTAGAAAGAACAAATTGTTACTCAGTTTTGAAATGCTGACTTGAGGTTTTAAGGAGGAGTAGGTTAAGGAAGCAGAGACTCAGCTTGACTAACTGCAGGTACACCCTGTCATGTGGAAATCAGGTGGCTGAAAATGGCCCTTGGGCAGCATCCTTAAAATACATTGAGTGGTAAGGATGCCTACAAATACTTAATTTTTTTATTAATGCTTATCTTGTATTTCTTTATAAATGCTTTTATTGAGAAGTTGTTTTGTGTTTTCAGAAGCAGTGTGATGGGATGGTGGCAGGAGGGAGATGGGTGTTCATACTGCCAAGGGTTGTATGAAGGAGCCTCAGTCTTCTATTGAGTTGAATTTGTTCCTGTTCATGACATACTGATTTGCAAATCCATTTAATAGACATTCTCTCAATGTTTTGCAAAACCGGTTATCCTTTGAGGGGAAACAATCTGCTTTTTCCATTAAAGTCTGATTTATGAATTTACTCCTTTTTTTAAAGGGAACAGTATGCAGAAGGGAAGATGAGAGGTGCTGCTCCGGGCAAGAAGACTTCTGGTCTGCAGCAGAAAAATGTTGAAGTGTAAGAAGCTTTTTATTTAAAAAAACAAAACAAACAAAAAAACCCCACAAACAGCTCATGCCCAAAAAACCTCCTGAACTTTTGCTTGTCAGTTTTACTATTGATCTTTAAATAGTGTTTTTCTTAGAATGGTTATAGAGGCTAAACTACATTATTTCTGACAGAGCCCACACAAAAGTTGTTTTGCTTTTGTAATATTGAAAAGGCGTTTGCTGAAGTGTTTCATTAGAACTGCTGTCTTAGATTGAGCAGTGTTCAATTCTCAATTGAGGTACTGAGTAGACACTAACACTCTGTACTTTTTTTAGTGCTCTGTTCTGCTGAGTTAGTGAGCTGACACTCAGTCTCATGAGGCTTGTGCATCTCAGTGAAATCATTCTCTATATAGAACTTTCCAGTTCTTCCAAGCTGTGCAAGCACTTTTGAATAAAACCCTTAATGCCTTGCCTTCTTACTGCACAATTGTTAAAATGGCATTTAAAGAGTCTTTGTTTTGCTGTTTTTGACAAAACTAAACCCATATGCTATTAAAAATGGTTTTGCATCTTAAGAGACCAGAAGCAAGCTCAGACATTTATTTAAAAAAAATATCAGGATATAACTGTCAAACTTCTTTCATTCCATCCTTTCTGTTTCCCAGAATAGGCGTGTGTGGTGTTTAGGTTCTCGTTCAGTCAGTACAGCTCTACTGCTCTGCTCATGTGCCATCAAAATCTTCTCTTTGGGGAAGTACTTCACTTAATTATGAGGATGGTAATGACTAATGAGGTGTTTGAACTCCTGACTTCATTTGTGATTCTGGTCTTTGTGAGGAAGCTGCTGAAATGACAAAAGGAAGAGGATTTGGCAGCAGCCTCAGATTCCGTGTCTCATTTGTGGGCAGCTTCGTTATGAAATATGTATCATTGATTTGAGAAGTGCAGTGGTAGTGGGTGCAGGTTTTTCCTTCTGGATTCTGAATGCAGTTTTCCCTTTGGGGTTAGTCAAAGCCCAGCCAAGGCTGTAAATTGGCTCTTGGTCTCTGGAATGGGGGGTCTGGGGGATGTGGCCGTCGTGCTGCGTGCATGCTCCTTTGGGGTCTGGCTGGGGATTCTGAGGTGCTTTGACACCCCCTGTTTGTGCTCTGTCAGCTCAGGACGGACCTCTGGCAGGGACCTGGTCACCTGCTTGTCTTCATTTGGGGGTGCAAGAAACCCAAACTAAATGTCTGTTTAGACAGTTCGTAATGAATGTCATTAAAATCTAATTAAACAGATGTAAATGATGACTGTTACTAATTCGGCTGGTTAAAGGGTTGTTGCACCTGAGTCTTCTTGCATTTGAGTCAGAGCAGAATTAATTTCTTGTGTAACTTTGACATGGAGTGCTGACTCAGTTGTAAATGTCTGCAGTTTGCATCATAGAGACCAGCCCAACAGTAACTTCGGGATTAGGTTCCCCGTGCTGCAAGCTTTAGTCGTCTTGGTAGCTCAGCCTGATTGCAGTGCAATGAATTCTGTCTGGCTGAGTAAATGTTAAATGTTAGCCTGCGCTTGAAATCAAAGTTGGGTTAATCCTCTCAACCACACCTAATCATCTTGCATCCAAGGGAGACCCACACAACAAAAATGAATTCATCTTAAGCCTGTAACTCTGAAGCTTGAAAGCATGTTACCAGGTCTGTCTTTGTTCTCGGGCTGAAACGAATTGGGGAAAGGGAGTGGGTTTGCTTGTTGCTGTCATCACTGTCCAGCATAGCAAACACACAGTAAGCTCGTTCTCTGAAACTTCTGTTTCATGTTGGTTGGAAAAATTAATTCCTTGGTGGTGGATTTTCAGAGCTGCAAAGGGAAAGAAGGAAAATTATTGTCATTACAACAGCAGTCTTGCATTATGAAGGTTATTTATTGATAACAGGGTTTCATATGCTTGTTGCACTGATCTTGCTCCTAGTCTCTAGCCATTACCAGCATCCAATGCATCCTTTGAAATTAGACCTGTACTGCTTTCAACAAAATCTCCCGATTTTTCTTCCCTATTTGGAGGCTGAAGGAGGGGAAATCCTTTGACTTGCCCTAGCAGTGATGCAGGGTTGTGATGCCGATGTATTATTGACCAAACTTGCTTCTCACATCCTGCTTACAGCTAAAGGCAAGATGGCTTCTGAAAATCCTCAAAATGCAGTTCCAAAATAAGGCTTCTGGATTGTTCCCTTGTTGTAACTCTAAGGTCATTGCAGATACATAAACTGCTGATGGTGGGGAGGGGGAGAAACTGATCACACAATTATTCTAAAAGGGTAACGCTGTCAAGCTATTTGGGCCTCAAAATTTACCTTTTGTAGCATTCTTGGAGGATTGAACAAAGGGAAAGGTAACTTATATTTTGAAACTTATTCTTCAGCTAGCCAAACAATAGTGGAAGGGAAATAACGATCTAAACACAACTTATCCTCCAGGAATGTTCAGTAATACTGTAATGTGCTGCTAAAAAGGTAAATTTTTGAATCTGAAATAGATTCTCTTTAAGGCTAAACACTAGGTCTGACATTCTTTCCTTAACTCAACCCCCATTGTGCCTAGATTTTTCAGACGAGATGGAGCGCATACTGTTTGCTGTTTGGAGACCCCTACAATATCGACGCGGTGAGTTAAGGATGGATTGTCAAACCAGGATTTTCATCCTGAAATCCAAATTTCCTTGCTTTCATAGATTTCTGTTAGAGACTCTTAAAGTCCTCGCTTGTAATACCGTAAGCTCTGGTAGTAATTCAATTAACAGTTACACGTGCTGCAGTATATTGTTTGGGTTTTTTACAGCCAGTATGGAGTACCGGTTTGTAGTTTCTCTGAAATGTGTACTGTTCCAGTGGGGTAGGGTACAGGATGAGTAGTTCAAGGCATGCAGTGTGTCCGCTGTTTAAAAGAGAAGGGGAGGACAACTGACTTCAGCTTTTAGAAACCGGATAGTTCTAGAAGGCTGTGGTTGGTCTACATGCTTACAGCAGCCCAGAGCTCTGCTTCTGTGGAAACCAGCAACGAACTGCCCCGTCTCCTGTAAGGCGTGGGAGCGAGGCTGCTTCGATAGATGGTGTTAGAAATGTCAGGTTTGAACCTGCTCCTTCATGTGCTGTATCTTTATTGTTGGCTTGAGGCTGTTCAGAATAACTGTTCTATAAACTGCAGCAACTGCTTCAGAAAGCTTTTGAGACTATTTGTAAGCAATATTTGATCAAATAGAAATATACATGAAATGCAGGGTGTATATATTTGTTTTAAAAACAATTATTCATCTTATGATAACTAGAAGCTAGCATAGAAAAAAATTGTATGGCTATAGCAGGCTGCCAAAAATGAAATAAAACAGACTGTTTGTATGTAGCTCTGCTGCAAACTTACAGGAGTTTCTGCTGCCTTTCATAGGCCTGATGTGATTAACTTGTGGAAAAATCAGTAAAAAAATTGGAGCTAACAGATGCTTGGAAAATAAGAAGGCAACTGAGAGTGTTCTGGAGAGAAGATACGGCACTGAATAACAAATTTGTGAATAGCATCTGGTTTTAAATTATATATATGCAATGGTCTCATTAGAGATGCTCTCAAAACACTATCTCAACTATTTTTTTCTTCTAATAGAAGTCTTGTTTTTAATCTGAGCATATTACTCAAAAGCATATACTCCTGCTGCACATCTCTTGAGGCATCCTCTGATATCTTTGGCACATGGAGCTCTTGCAGGCTCCTTCAAGTCCTCTACGTGTCAGGCGGCATATGAACTCTGCCCTCATGCCAGTTGTCTCAGGCTGCAACAATGTTGGGATGGCTACAGCAGCCCGAGCCAGAGACTTTCCTCGCCTCTTCTGCTGCCTGATGGTCACCAGTGCCATGTGCGTAGGGATAACCGTGAGCCTGGTCTAGAATGCTCTTCTCCCCAAGTATCGTTTTGCTTCTAACAGTCTGTAACTAAGGGACTTCAGAGCTGTACCTGTATCCGTGTGATAGGTTTAATCCCCTTTGCAGGACTATCTTAGATTTATCTGAACTTCTGAACCATTTGGACTTCTGGCATCCCCATCATCTTGTGGCCGTGTAGTCTCATTTTAATTCAGTGCTGTGAAGAGGAAAGAGGATGAGTCTTGTCTTGTCAATGTCTGCTGCTTTGGGTTTTTGGTCTTTTTTTCATCTATCTTGAGGAAAGATTGACTAGTTCTTTGAGCTTCCCCTTTTATCACTGGTGATACCTCTGCCACACTTCCCCTCTTCTTCCTGCCAGGTCCCAGCTGGGAAGCCCTTGTCTGCCTGGTTACCCCTGGTATAGGCGCTGTGGTACACCACCAGCTGTGCTTTGTTCTCTTTACCTCTCCTGGTTTTATTGGGTGCCTTCTAAGGCCAGGTTGCCTGACCAGGCACAGGAGACATATGTGTATATAATCCAGACTTTGTTTTTTATCCTGTTTCTAATAATCTTTGATGGTTTAACTGAATCTTGATAGGAATGCTCCTTCTCCCAGCTGAGTTAGTGACCAGTGCTGGAGCAGTAGTGGCTGATTTCATCCTTTTTTCCAACATACTTTTCACACTTGAATCTTTTCATTTACTTTTTTTTACTAGTCACCTTGTGTTAGAAAAGATTTCATGGTTTCATGTAACTTAGTAACAACTGTTGTTTTATCAGTAAACTGGTGCCCAATCTCTTTTCTCTGGCATTTACAAATGTATTGAACTCAAATGCTTGAGACCAGGTGGTAGCCACCTTCCTTCTCTGCTGCTCATTTCTTACCCAGCTGCTGTAGGGAGGTTCTAATGGACATCTCAGTCCCTTGTTCACCTGGCACAGCTGCTTTCAGACTGAAGAGGATTATTCCAGACAGCCTGCTGTACAGGCCAACAAACATCTCCTAAATGCTAATGCTTTGTCCCTAAGCTTAGCTCTTTCTGTTTGTCCCCCAGCTCAGATTTGTCTTGTAGACTTTGCAGACGGATGGCTGCTTTGCCTTGGTGCACAGGCATAGACTTGGGATAGAAGGAATGAGGTGGGAGAGCAACAGCCTAGAGTGGTTTCTGCTAGACTGTGCTTCAGTGGCATAGATGTGGTTTAATGTCTTAATTGTGACAGTTCTTTAACTACTTTATGTTGCCTGTCTGTTCCAGTTTAAGATGCTGCTTCTAGACTACTGCTTAACATTACTTTTATCTTGTGATTTTAATTCTGGACAGAACTCCCTGCTCCTCCTTGTTTACACTAGGTTTGGAAGAAAAGACTTTCTCTTCAATACCCAAGTCCATTAGCGGTGACTTAACTTGGCAATTGTTCCTTCTTCATGGAGTGAGATGATCTTTCTCCTGCCCACAGTTTAAGTCTAATGCTTGTTTGTGTCTTGAAGCTTGAAAGAAGCCTTGCTGCTCCTGTCTTCAGACCTTCCTAGAAACTCTGCCTGCTCCTGACCCAGATAAGCCCAGTTCAAAGCCTGAATACAAGAGTCACTTGAGATAGTGGTGAATTTCCAGGGAAATAATCTTTTACTGGTGAAGAGTTTTATCCACACAATTGGCATTTTTTGAGAGGTTTGACTGGACTCCTATTAATAGTGAGCAAATGGGAACATGACTAGGAGTACTCAATGAAAATTTTCTGCAAATGGTTAGGAAATATACAGAGTTCAGATAAAAAAATACCTGTTAGGACAGTTTAATTTTGTCACTGACACTCTTGACCTATCTGAATGTTTCTGTGTTGCATGCATTGTATTTCAGGTGTCTCTAAAACTTGAGGAAATACAACTCTTCAGGTGGAATAAGAATAGGAGCTAGGGCTGGAGACTTTAGAGGAGTGCGCAGTGTGTAAGTTAGAAACAGTAAGTGTTGAGAGAAGCATTTGGAAGAAGATCAATATTAGGGACAGCGCTATTTAGTGCTATTCCAGATGTTTCTAGTACAAGTGTAATCATGATCTCTCCTGAAAGTTGTTGATGGATTTGCAGGCAGTCCTTGCAGCTTTGTACGTAGAATTCTGACAGTACTGTTTAAACTCCCCTCTGCTGCTGTAGCTGTAAAACTGGCTTTTCAGCACTTTACTGGTAGTTAATTCAGTTGACTGGGATTTATCTGATAATGCCCAGCCTTTCTATTTCTTTGTCCCATTTTCTGTCTCTAAGTAATCCCTGAAATACAGAAATAAAACACTTAATCTAGTGTAGCTTTGCAAGAGCACTTGGAAGGTAGGAAACCTCTGTAGATGTTGCTTCCAGAAGTGTCAGTCAGTGCTGTTCTTAAATATTCCTGAGTTCTTGGCATGCCTTCGGGGGTGTTGTACATTTAAATTTAGTGATTCCCCCCAACATGGTAAATTCTAGCCTATTACATGAAAAATCTTGTATGGTAACTGTGATGCTAAATCAAATTTGGCGTTTCTGTCAAGTGCTTTTATCGAAATACTCCACAGGCCACTGAGTATTGGCTCATTGTTCTGAACTCAGGGTACAAATTTTCTGCCTTCCTACTTTTGATTGTTGTAAGTACTGCTGTCTCTATATTTGCAATAATTTGTGTTCTTCTTGCAGGAAAACAAAAAAGAACAAGCAGAAAAGTAAGTATGTCTTCATTTTGTATGTAAGTGGGTCTCCTTAGTGAAGGATTCTTAGCTGGAATAAGACCTGAAATCTGCCTCAACTCAGTTTATTTACTGTCACCTTGTGTTGTTCCTCTTGGCTTCAGATGTCCCTTCCTCTTGGTCAGGAGGAATGCATACTTCTCTGGTTTGTACACAAACTACTTGGTTAAGGCTGTCAAGGTTTTTGACCTCGTGCAGATTAAAACCAAAGTGGTATCTCCATGGATCTGTTGAAGTAACTTCATAAGTCAAGCTTACACTTTCTTATTGAGATGTGACATACCTGTAAAGCTGAGCTGCTGGGTCCAAACCCTCTCCTGCAGAGCAGTACAGATACTGAGGTTGGTTTGCTTTTAGTGCAGAAACCTTCATCTTCAGGTGAAAGTAACCACAGCAGTTTAAACTGTCTGGGACTTCCAGAATACAAGTAATGATTGAAACAAAAAAGTGAAAAGGTTACTGAGAGAATCTGAGTCTTTTAACTCCTTCTAAATCTTTTTTTTTAACTGGTGTTTCTTACTGACTTCCCAGATTTCTTAAGCAGCATAATGTCTTTTTTTTTTTCTGTACAGCTCCAGGAATTGGAGAAGGGAGCAGTACCAGTGAGACACCTCAGCCTCCTAGGAAGAAGAGGGCTCGAGTAGATCCAACAGTTGAAAGTGTATGTATTTCTGATTCTCTCAGATTTTTTTTTAATAGAAAACTTCTTGCTTTGCTCAGGTATGCAGACAGTAATACCTTGCCCGGCATATGCTGCTCTGAAATGTTACAACTTCCATAACTAAGGTTCTCAAGTGGCCTTGAGAAACTTAAACTGTTCCCTGGGGAGCCAGTCCAGGGGTATATTCAGTTATGAAAACAAGGAATATGAGTGACTCTTAGCTTGGACACTTATCTGAAAGTAACTGGTCTGGTTTCACTTTTTTTCAGGAAGAAACATTTATGAACAGAGTTGAAGTAAAGGTGAAAATCCCAGAAGAGCTGAAACCATGGCTGGTAGATGACTGGGACTTGATCACCAGGCAAAAGCAGGTAACTTGTCAAGAGACTCTCTGGCTGTGTAGAGATGGGGACACTAAATCTAGAATGTCGTATCCTCTCCAAGTGCAGCATAGTGAACTCCGCTGTGGAGTTTGACAGCAGCCTGCTGGCTCCCCTGACGGGTTTCCTTCTGGTTGGACTTTAACCACAGGTCACCTGTGAGCAGGACTGGCTCAGTGGCATGGAAATGTGTAGAATAGACTTGGTCTAATTGAGCAGAAGCTAGAAAGCCACGTCATTTAAAAAGCTTGAGCTTTGCCTGTGGTGTTAACTCTGTGCATGCTTTGCCTGCTGGTGTGCTTTGAGCAGTTTACTCAGTTGGTAGAGTTGGTCTGCAGGGACATTGCAGGTCACATATTTTCCACTGCTCCCTCCTGCCTTGTTTACGTGCTGTTCACTGCCAAGGTCTGCAGGTGCCTGCGGTTGTTCTACAGCTCTGACAGAAAGCGGGCGCTTAGGATAGTGATTCTTAACCTCTGACAGACCAGATCCATGGGAAGCTTCCCCATACAGTAATTAAACTTTGCTTTCCATTTTTAAAGTATAAAACATTTTAATGAACTTAGAACACATTAATGAATCACGACTTGTTTCTTGTATGAAGTTGCTCCTAAGGCTGGTAAAAGCATAGAAAAGAATACAATAGAAACCTGGTTGTTACTGTTTGATAGGCTGCCATTGTGAGCTCTAACTTGCTGTCAGTACCGAGGTACTGTCTCTGTTCGTGCAGTCCCAGGTGTGTAAGGATCTCGGTCACGTCCTGCGTGGATGAGGCTGACTTCTCTTGGCGGATACAGACCCTGAGCACCTTTACTGCTGGTGCGAGTTTAAGTGCCCCTGTGGGTGACACTGACCCCAGTTCTGGAGACTTGCTTCCTGCCCCCCTCCAGATGTGTTCGGACTGCAGCACCCTTGTGAAAGGAAACAGGAGTGAGCTGGGGCCTGTGCCTCAAAAAAACCCCCAAGCACGTGAATTTGCTGTGCTACTGAGCCTTGCTGTGTATGAGTGAACTAGCTGGGTGTTCCTTTAACAGGTAACATCTTAACCTGTTGATTTTGTTCTAGAAATGTCCTTTGGCATGCTGGTTTAATTTAGCATGCAGATGGAAATGCCTGCATAAATTGGGCAGCTTGCATTTGTTCAGTTTTATTTCTCTTGTAGCTCTTCTATCTTCCTGCCAAGAAGAATGTTGACTCCATTTTAGAGGATTACGCAAACTACAAAAAATCCCGAGGAAATACTGATAACAAGTAAGTAGTGGAATTGCAGACCTTAGATACTGCTGCTGTTGTTGTTGGACTTGTGCTGCATGGCAGATGTAAGGTTGTTAAACACGTCCCAGCCCTGTGTCCAGCTTCATGTTCGAGACCAAGGTGATGGAGGAGTTTAGAGACCTTTGAGGAGGTGATTCAGGAAGCTGACAGAAGCCAAGCGAATAGTTCTCCACCCCTTCGTTCCTGCTCAGGCTTCCTCTGCGGAGTGAATCAAGTTGTTGGCACTCACTGTGTATGAACTGGAGAAATTACCAAAAATGCTGCCTGGGAGCTGAGCAAAGTGTTGCTGTGTGGGAGGACTCTCTCCTGGAGGTGGAGGGTGGGGGACAGGGAGGTAGATGATGACTTTTAAATGAACCAGATGGGCAGAGCTAATTACCTCGAGGTGATAGCTTTGAAGATTATTTATAATTACCTGAGCAGTCCAGCCCTGACAGCAAGCGAGGTGTGTTTATTCTTGAATTAAGCTTTCTTCTTGTAAAGGGAGAGAAACTAGAAATGTGAAGTTATTTTCTTCATTTGACAGGAAGCTTATTATTAACTTGTCAGGGTGTTCTAACATTCTTTTATGTAATTGTCCTAATGGCTGTTCTAAATTTGTCTGCAGGGTGGAGCGAGGGTTGCACTCCAGCTGTGCGTTGTCACTAATTTCTGCACAGTTATCCTCAGTTAGTTGTGAAGCTGGAGGAGTGTGGTGTTGAGAGGCCTCCTTAGAATGGGTCAGTTGCCTGCAGCATGGGGTGGCTGTCCCCTTCTGCTAGCAGTTCTGTCTGATTTCTTAGAGCAGGATTGTACTTTTGAACTGGTGGGAGCTGGGATTGACTTTGGTTAAACCAGAGGAGCTGGTCAGTGCCCTTAGAAATTATTGTCCTTCCTGGTGCTTTAACAGGGCTGCTCTAAGAGTCAGTTTCTCTGAGTGAGTAGATGACTGAAAACAAGGCTTTTCTTGGTTAGTCTGAATTCTTACCAAGTTCAGAGCAGTCCATTTTTAAAGGGGGTCTTGAAATGCATCACTCCTTCTGGCTGTAGATTTTAAGGTCTCCAGACAACTGTCCTTGAAAAATCTGCGGGCTTTTAAAGATCTTGGATTTTGCACTCACGGAGCCCGTTCTCATCCCGAGTCCATCCCAGCACTAGGACACGACTTGCAGTGTTTTCTCTGTTCACCAGGGAGTATGCGGTCAATGAAGTGGTGGCTGGGATTAAAGAATACTTCAATGTCATGCTGGGAACTCAACTGCTGTACAAGTTTGAGAGGCCTCAATATGCTGAAATTTTAGCAGATCACCCAGATGCTCCGATGTCTCAAGTCTATGGTGCCCCACACCTCCTGAGGTTATTTGGTGAGTACCTCCAGAGATTGAAGAGAGCAGTTAGAAGTATTCAGACTCTTCCTTTTCCTGTCTCGAGTCTCGGTGGGTGTGAGCTGCAGAAACTTGACAAGCAGCTATGAAGCACAAGGTTTCAATCTTTCCTTACTCCATGTACCTGAAATGTTCAGAGCCCCTCATGGATTTAGAATGGAAATGGATTTTCAACAGTCTAGTTATTAAAGTGAGCTTGTATGTATTGGGATAGATTCCTGGGCTGCTTTTGTGTGCTCCTGGGAGGTTTTAGCCTGCACTGAACCACTTGTTAAATGTTTGTAACTCACAAGTGCTCCTTCTTTTGGAACAGTGCGGATTGGAGCTATGCTTGCTTACACTCCTCTTGACGAGAAGAGTCTGGCTTTGCTGTTAAACTATTTGCATGACTTCTTAAAGTAAGTACTGTTAAAGTCTTTCGAGAGGAAAGAAGTTCAGTAAGCCCAGGCTATTGTTGTGGGGCCTGTTTTGAGTCAAGAGTTGTTATAAACAGACACCTCTGTCTTGGGCTCCCGCGTGGTGTGTTCAGCAGAGATGTCAGTGAAGGTTTCTCAAACTGCTGTCCGGTGATGAGTAAGACTGGATTAAACTTCTCTCCAGTGATGCTGAGGTTATGGATAGTTAAAGGTGTGTTTAGGTATCTGCAGTCTCCACTCTTAAACTGTCCAAGCCTGCTGCTTGTTCCAAGAGAAATGTCAAAGCATTTAGTGGTAGTTGCTATAAAAAGCAGATGACATGTACAGCAAACTATTAAATTACACAACAGCTACTCAACAGCAATTGAGCAAATGTTGAGAACTGACGAACCTTGCAAATGTTATTTCTGGGACACATTGTCACTGGAGCTGAGTGCACTGCAGAGTGCTGTGGTGCTGCAGATGTGTTATAGTTAGGGTGAAAGCCTCATCCTAAATGATATGAGACTTCAATGTGTTTAAAAAAAACCAAACCAGGCATTTGATTTCTGAACTGCTCTAAAGAGCTGTGGAGTCACTTGCTGCTTTGTTCACCTGTAAATATTTCCTAAGTGTGAGACTAAAACAGAACTAAACTCCAGTCTAGTGTCCCTGTTCCCCTGTGGATGTGCGAGCAGGACTTCAGCAGCACCTGTACCGCACTGGAGGAGCCTAGTGTTGTACTTCTGCTGTTTTTTATCAATAAATGTGTGTGGGGTGGAACTGCTCAGCCACACGCCAGCTCACAGCATCGGGGCTGCTTTTTGCTTTTGCTCTGCTGGCAGAGTTTCTTGGTCCGCTTTTACTAGAGCCATAAACTTCCGTTGGTGATTGTCATGCAGAGGAGAAATGTTCCCTGTGTTTTCATACAAGGATCTAGCGGAATACTGATAGTATTTGGAAATAGTGGTTTGTAAATAATGAGAGAAAGTGTGAAGCTGTTTGCCAGTAAATACCGGCTTTTACCTCTGTGATTGGATGAGCTATTGGAAGCTGAAAGAAAACCCTCAGCAAACCCAGGACAGTGCTGCAGTAAACTAGAGAGGGATCAGCCTGATTTCCAGGGCAAACCCGCCTTGGAATAGTCCTGGAGTCTTGAGTAGATCCCAGTCTTTTGGGTAAGTCTGAAGTAAACGCAGGTGCTAAAGAGCTTTCAGCTGTAAAGACAGAAATGTGAAGACGAGAAATCCCGGAATCCACGGGCTGAGCAGTGATGGCACGTCATGCGTGTCTTCTCTTCTTGCACTTGGTTGACTGTTGCTTGTTCTGCTTGAGCCATCGCTCATTGAGCCGTTCCAGTTCCATGTCTGTGCAGACAGGTCCTCCTTGTCCCTACCCCTGTGAGTGTGGGCAGGAGTAAATCGATTCTTGGTCCAGCAGCTGACAGCCTCAGCTGTGAACGGTTCCATCCTGGTAATCGTAACCTCCCTGTGTTCCCCTGGAGCCCTGGGTGCCTGGCAGCTTGCTTGGAGTTGATTTTTTTGGCGTGAGCTGTCAAATCTTTAATTGCTTCACCCAACTATAGGCGTTAGGGTTGTACTCTTGAAATTGCATTTTATGGTCTCGGCAAACCCTAACAGCTCACTGGTGTGGTGCTACACAGTGGCGACTGCAGGCAAGAAGGTAATTCAATCTTTATTATTTTTCCTAGGTATTTAGCAAAGAATTCCTCGGCGTTGTTTAGCGCCAGTGACTATGAAGTAGCCCCTCCCGAGTACCATCGGAAGGCAGTATAGTGCTGCGCCGCTTTACCGTGGCGTGACGATGGCATCCTCGTCCATTCTGCATCTTCTTCTCCACCTTCCTCTTGCACATGTGTCTCTTGCACAAATGATGTAAACAGAAAGTGAATAAAGTTGTGTGCTTCACGTGGAACTGGCATTCGTAAGTTCGGAAGATTTTTCTTGTCCCAAAATGGAAACTTGGAGTTCAACGGGAACTCTGTGGTGTTTCTGGCTTGCTGCTGGTGTTTGCATCAATGGAATGTACACGGAATGCGTTACGATGCTTCGTTGTGTGAGCTCCGCCGTGCTCGTGGGTCTGACATTGGGGTTTGCTTCACTCACCCGCTTCATCGCGCAGGAACGACAAATGCAGCCTTGGACCTGCGGGTTGTGATCACCTCGTGTTGGTGCTGTTGGTTAGTCCGACTTTCAAACCCATTTACTTTCTTGGTGTTGGAAGTGACATGTTTGGTCCCTTAACGTATGCTTTTCTTTAGGTAGTTGAAGGACTGTGACTTTTTTATATTCTAACAGTAGGAAAATGCGTTATCGTATCATAGTGTCTTGGAAATGTTGGTCTGTCACAGAGCTGTTTTACAGATCTTCAAATAAACTTTTTTAATTGGAAATATTGGGGCAGTGTCCTGTCGTGTATGATCTGAGTGTACAAAGGGGGTATAAAGTCCTGCAATGCTAACCTGGAGCTCCTGGGTTTCTTCTTGGTTCTAAGGACGAGTAACCCAAGTCCGTGCATCCAGCTCTGGGGGCAGTGGATTCTCTCTAGGATCATAGTCCGTAAGTAGTGATAACGCACCTTCACCCCAGCGGCTGCAGAATTCTTAAAAGTCTTGTTCTTAAAAGCCTGAGCCCTGAGAGCACACCCTCCCTGGCCTCTGCAAATCCCTTTCCTCTTCTAATCCTGTGTCCTATGCCCAGGAGCAGCTTGAATGTAAAGGGGAGGGCAGGTGAGGGTGCTGTGACCGGCTCAGCGCCATCCTGGAGGCTGTTACAGTTCCTCCTGCTCCTGGCCCTTGTCTCAATGCCCTTGAAGAGCTGTGGCAAAGGCTGGAATAGGTGGTAGAGACGGTGGGAAGAGAAACAAGAACTAACGCTGCCCCGGGAGAAGCTCTGGCACAGCTGAGCACCGTGTGGATGTTGTTACTGTGGCAGGTCTGTGTTGTACTTGGCGTTGACCTCCCAGCATCAGGCCTGTCAGGCTTATCTCTCTGATATTGCAAGTTCCCCGCAAGCTTGCGCACTTTTCTGGGAAGGTCACTCGGAGTTAGCGCTGAGCTGCACTGTACGGGGCTGACGCTGTCCTGGAGCCTCTGTCCTGTCGGGCTCCTGGTTCTCTTCCCCGCTCTCCTGTCTCTCCCCAGGCAGCCTGTCTGTCCTCGGGCAGCGGGAACTGAGGAACGGGCTCTTCCAGCCTCAGCTAAATTCTGAGCCAGCTCCTCTGTCCCTTGCTGCCCTGGGCCTCAACTCTCCTGTAAAGGCTCCTTTGGATCATTTTTACAGCAACTCCTTTCTGTTTGTGAACTGCCTCCACCCTGCATTCCTGGGCAGCTGCATCCCCCCGCCACATGTGTCCCCTGCCCAGGGCAGCTGCCTGTGGGTGAAGATGGGAGGGGCCTGGCCTGGAGGGGGTCAGTGGGCTCCAGCTCTTGACTGTGTCCTGGGGCAGGTGCCTAGACAAGAACACAGCTGGGGCTAGGTTACATCCCCCCCTCTGCCCCCCAAAATGGATCGTGGTTAGTATGGGGGGGGGGGGTGAGGGACCTTCCGCTGGAGCAGAAACAATGAACTGTTCAAAGGAGCAGCAGGGGTCTCTTGTTAAAGGGAAAAGAACAATACTGAGCGCCGATGGGAGTGGAAATTGCCCCGGAGACTCTGAGGCATTGCCCGGAGGAGCTGTGGGGGTCTGTGGGTTCCCTCGCCCAGCTCGGGGCTGGTGGGAGGAGAAGCCCAGGAGCTGTCGGGTAGTGAGAAGATGGTGCTGCGCTTGCTGGTGTTGTTACAGTCCCTGTGCACTCTTCTTTCTGTTTAATGAACAGTTTCATGAGGCTAATTAGCTCCTGCTCTTCATTTTTCATGGCTGTTACCCAAGTGAAGAGCCAGGAGCTCTGAGTCTGAACCAAGGGCTTCATCCTTCGCCAAACCACCCCATGAGGGAAAACAACCTTTTGCTGTCAGCGCTGTTTGTAGAACAGCGATTGTACCCGAAACCTGCTGAGGGGCCGTGCCGCAGCGGGTCAGACCCATGGAGCTGTGCCTGGAACAGCTCGGGTCTGCTGCTCTCCGTGTCCCCGCATTGCGCGGTGGCTCCGCAGGTGGCTGCAGTCGCCTGGCAGAGCTGCGGGATGGAGCCGGGCACTGGAGCTGCCTCCGCGGGACAGGTAAGGAGCTGACGCAGGGAGCATGAAGCTGACGGGTCCCCCCGGGGCTCCAGCCAAAGGCTGTCGGCTCTGCGTGGGGCTCCCCAGCAGCTGCCATCGGCTTTGGTGTGCAGCGCTCGCCGGGCTCTGCACGCGCCCTAATGCCACCTGGGGACGGTGCCAAAGCCTGGCCCTGCTCGCTGCTGTTAATCAGTAACACGAGGTGGAATTAGCAAGTGGAGCCGTGGCAGAGAGCGGAGAGCACCTGCGGAGCACGGTCCCTGCGTCCCCTGGCCTGTCACCCCCAAGGACCTCCCTGTGCCCCCCCTATGAACACAGCCCCCGAGCTGCCTGGCCCCGCTGCGGGATCTGCTGCCTTCCTGGCTGTCAGGAAACCCTCATGGGTTTCTCTCCATGCAAACCAGATTTCTGCAGCTGCTCTGGGGCCGGGAAGGAGCAGGGGGTGCAATGTTTAATGCTCTTAAAAATGCCGCCCTGCCTGCGCCAGCCCGGGGCTGTGCCTCCTCGCCTGGGCGCGAGGGATGCCCCCCACGCCCCGAACTGCTGCGGGGAGCAGCCTCTGCCCCCGACTCATTTCCCAAACAGCTTCGCAGCCCCCTCGAGTCCTAGCAGCTGGAGCCCTTGGGTGGGCAGCACCCACTGGCAACAGGAGCAAGCGGAGGGCGGGGGTCCTGCAGAGAAGCCAACCTTCATCCTTCGCAGGAGGATGAGGAGCACCCGGTGCAGCGAGGCTTGCGTGCGGCTCTCGGCTCAGACGCTGCTGTCACCTTTAATTTGCAGGGCAGAGTTGCTAAATCCTGAAACAAAGGCTGTTTGTTAATTAGTTTATTCTTTAAAGAAGCCTTTCAGGAGCAACTCAATCATCCTGGAAACGCTTCCTTCTCCCAGGGCTGCGGAGGGATGTCATTACTGCGTGAGGTCAGCTAATGGAGCTGGAAAAAGCAAACCTGGGCGCACACTCACACATCCCATCTCCCGGAGACTCTGGAGATCAAAGCCTGGTGACAGGGTGTGTGTCACCGGCTGGAAGTGGCGGCTGAGCCCAGCCCTCCTTCCCCCAGTGCTTTCGTTCAGAAATGAGCAGCACAGGCTCCGGCGGGGGGGTGCTGCAGGTCTTCGGTGCACCTGAACCCAGAAGCTTGTGGCTGGGAGGTGGTGCAGAGCATCTGTCTGGGTTCCCAGCCCTGCAGCAGCTCTCCTGGGTTCCCCCAGGGATGAGGGACATGGCTCTGGCACGGGGTGACCAGCGCAGAGGCACCTCACTGTGTGCCAGCGGCCAGGGCAGCCACCCTGCAGAGCTGCGGGCGCGTTATCAGCCGGACGCTCCTGCTGCTGCAATCACAGCTTTTGTTTTTTAACGGGGTGGAGAGCGGAAACCCCGTGTCCCCTTTCTGTACAAACAAGAGGGATTTACTACCCAGGGGCCCAGCTCTCTGAATCGAGCTAGCGGAGCTCCCACCCCTCTCTCGTCTCCTCTCTGCTGAGCTCTCCGTGCAGACGGGCTGAGCATCGTCCCTGCGAGCCCCAAGCCTTGTGGTGGGTTCCCAGTGGTGCTGCCGCCAGCCTGCCCCAGCCCCAGCGTGGGTCCCATGGGGCAGCTCTGTCTGCAGGGGGGGGACAAGTGTCACAGGGTCACCATCGCCCAGGCATGGCTGGAAAGGCTCGGTCTTAATCGGAAGAAGGTAATTAATGACTTCCATTCCCTTCCCCAGGGACAGCTCAAGAAAAATCTGCCGTCAGTCAGTCTTGGTTTACCTTGTGAAAACATTATTTCAAAATCCCTTTGGAGGGGTCAGGAGGGGGTCTTGAGTTCCTGCCTGGGTGGCTACAGCTTGCGAGAAGCCCCCCTTCTGTAATTTTTGGAGGCTCCAACAACACAGGGTAACTGCTCGCTTGGGCCGTCCTTGCGTGCCTCTGGGTCCATCCCTCCCAGCAATCGGCCCTGGGGAGCGGCTGGGGAGCAGTTTCTCCTGCTCGTTCTTTCTCACGGGAGTTTCCCATCAGCAGCTCTCCCCGTAATTTGCTCTGATGTGTCTCTTTGCCCCAGATGAACCTGTGCGGCGGCCAGAGCCTCCCCTGCCCGCACGTCAAGACAAATAAAACACCGGTCCTGCCGTGAAGCCAACACCCGCCGTGTTTTGGGCTTTTTTTTTTTTTTTTAATGAGGGAAAACCCCGCTACCCCAGAATAATCCCAAGCTGGTGCCCGAGGCGGTCCTCTGGGCCATGCAAGGAGATGAAACCAACCACTGGAGCAGGGGAAACTGAGGCAGAGGAGGTGGAGCAGGCTGCTGCTGGAAGGACAGTGTGACACAGGACAGAGACCTCACGTCTGCAGCTCCAGGGAGCTGCCAGCGGATGGCTTGGGGACCCTGTCCCCTCCGCTCAGCCACGCTCAGCCCCTGCATCCCCACCGCCCAGTGCTGCGACGATGCCAACGGGCAGCAGGAGGGATGGGGCCAGGCAGGGAGCAGGGGTCCTGCCGGGTGCCGTGTTTGTGCCGCGCTGCCCCAGCCGTGTAACCAAACACTGAAGGTGCCCCGAGGGGTGTCTGGTATGTTCCTGCCGATCCCGAGTGGAAACAGGCTGGAGCGATGGGGCGAGAACATCGCATCCATTGGCATGTTTCTACTTTTAACATGTTAAAGATCATGTCTGTAACCTGCTCTAATTTTAGGCTGCAGCATATCTGCACGGAATTCCCAGCGCGGAAGAATGAGTGCAGGTGTAAAATTAGCTGTCTTATTTCTGGGCTGGCGGTTACCAGTGCTCCATCACTAAAAAGCGCCGTCCGTGCTCGCTCGTCTCCGTGCTTCTGCCTCCTGTGCTCCATACCAATCGCCTCCCGCAGCTCTCCCAGCCCAGGATTAGCCTGCAATCAAAATCTCGTTATCCCGGCGGAGGTTTATAGGGAGAGGAAACCATTCCTGCCTCTCGGATTTGATCCATGTTGGGCTCAGTTAAACATAGCAGCCTTTCATCCTCGCTGGCTCTGGCTGGCAAGCACGCTTCATCAGTGACTGAGCAAGTATAAACGCTTCTAGTCTCTGCCACAGCTGGAGAAAAGATGATGTGAAATATCTGCCCTGGAAACGGTAATCAGCGTTAGCCGAACTCCACATTCCATTACCAGGAACGCTAAACCAGAGCAGGAAAGTGCTCGGATTAGAGGGGCTTGGCAGCAGGCTCTCTGCCCCGACGTTTGGGTCTTGTGCTCCAGGATTTAAGCTTTTATTTAAAACATGAGTCATTTTCTTTCCCTCATCAGTAGCAACCACAAAAATGTCACAACATACGGCAGCAGTAAATAGCGCAGCGATGCGCGAGGGCAGCCCGGAACACTCTTCTGGGCACTCATTACAGCAGCAGCTAATTAGCGTTGGCATAAACATCCCCGCTACACTCTGACCGCAGGGACTCGGCACGCTGGAGCCTTGTGGCACCGAGACGCAGGCGACTGGACGGGTCTGCGTGAGACGCAGGCAGCCAGGACGGGTAATGGGGTCTGAAAGTGCACCCGGCTTTCTCCGGGCTTGGTCGGGGTGAGCAGAGGCTGAGTGTGCAAACCGGGGCAGCTCAGCCCCCTGCCCCTCCGTGCAGGCAGAGCACGCCTGGACACAGCGATTTCACTGACAGCCCTGCACTGGAGGGACCTGCCCTGCGGAGGGAAAGCTTGCAGAAATTTTACACCTGGGTGCAGCCTCCTCAGCTTGTGATTTCTTTAATACTGATTATTATTTTGTACAAGACTGTTCAGCCCCTAGTTTCAATGATTTTCACCCCTTGCTTTATCCTGACCCTTGTTTTCCAAGTCTTTGTAGGCGATATTTCTGAGAAACTCGGCTTCTCCTGTTTTCACTCACACTGGAGGTGCCAGGAGGACACGGCCAGGGAGCTGCCTGCTGTGGAGTGGAATTTAACGGGGGGAAATCCTTACGGCAGGGTTCACCGCAGTCCAGCAAACTGGAACGCAGATGGATTTCCCCGTGTCTCTGCCCCGCCTCGCACATGCCATGGGGAGGGAGCGGTGCCGTGCGATCGCACACACGCAGGCGATCGTTGCTCTGTAGCTTATTGTTTAAGGGGCCCTTGCTGCAGAGGCCACTCCTGAATGCCTGCCGGGTTGTGTGCACGGAGGAATTGGGAAGTGGAAGCTGCCCTGTTAGCAGCACAGCGGGTATTTACCAACGGAGCTCCAACGCAGAGTGCTCACTCAAGTAGCTGAGCAAACGAGTGTGTTCACCCAACAAAATCCAAGAAAGTTTAAAACTGACACCATTTAACAGGGCTGGACTCTCAGCAGCTAAAATAAACCCTGAATTTAGGCACCAAGGCTAGGAGCAGAAGCTGTCCATGTGGCCAGTGAGCCGTGCTCTTTGAGAGCCAGCGAAGTGATGCTCAGGGGTGTCCGTGCCCTCCTGGGGCAGACACGATGCTCGGGGACATCTGTGCCCTCCCGGGCAGACCCGATGCTCAGGGATATCTGTGCCCTCCCGGGCAGACGTGCCATCCCAGCAATGCCGGAGGAGCTCTTGACTGTCGAGACAGTGTCTGGTGTCTGCTTGGAGTGCACCCCAGCACTTGGCACATGCAGAAGCACGTGAAAGGGGCAGCGGGAAGGGCTCTTTTCAGAGCAGTTCTCAGGCTGTTTGGATGCTTTGACCCACGGGTATTTTTTTCCCTCTCTCTTGAAATGACGAGACTTTGAGAAAATCCCTCCTTGAATAGCTCTGGCAGCACAGAGAGCAGGCTCACGTTACGGCTACTGAACCGAACGGGCAGGTATTTCAGGCAGCCCCTCGCTTTGTCCAGCACGCCCGGGGAGGCACAGGAATTAGGACACAATGTGCTGCCTCCTTCCAGGGCCGCTCCGAGGGCTGAGGCCTCTGCTCTACACGAGATCAGCTCCCGGGTTTGAGCACAGATTGCTGCCTAGCATGAGCCAAAGCTCCTTTCCAGAACCAAATCCCACTCGCAGGAAATTCACACCCCGCTTACCATCGGCCAGCATCCAAGAGGGAGCAGTAAATGCAAGTGGAATATTTATTTTGCAGAAGTATCATGAAATTGGCGGGTGTGGGAACTGGGCAGCACTGGTGTGAGCTGACAGCCGTGTGCCAGGCTCGCAGGTCACCCCAGTCACACCACTCCTGTCCCCCCTGCGTCACCTGGGGGGTCTGTGCATCCTTCCCCCAACCACCTCCCCGATCTCCTCTGCTGCAGCTCCATTCTCACCCCTCCTGTGCCCCCCGACCTGCCCCAGGTTTTGCTGCGGCAGGCTCAGCTGCTGTCTCAGTGGAAGGCAGGATTTCAAACCCCGCTGCTTTCCTGTTGATCAGACCAGATGGAGAGCAGAGAAATTAGTGCAGAGATAATGAAGCTACTTTGCAAGGCTTGGAGAGCTGCGTGGCGTGCCTCTGGCTTCAGGAGACACTGCTGCTCAGGATTATTGTGGGAGATGCTGTGGTCGCTATTATTGCCTTGCAAATCCATGCCTGGATGGTAGCTAACCCGAGACCCTGCTCGCTTTGCTCCTCATGAACCTAAAAATGAACCAAGGGTCTCTCCTGCGCTGGCAGGAGTTCCCAAGAGGAAACATGGTGTGAGGGAGCTACTGAAGGTCAAGGGACTCTGGTTTCACTGTTGATCCATCTGAGCTTAAACAAGGCTCCGAGCTGCGGATGGGCCAGCCCCACACACCACACATACAAGGACAAGAAGCTCAGGAAGAGCTTTGCTTTTGCTACTGACTCCACCACCAAAGCTTTGGAAACTGCGACCAGCGTTGCCTAGGAGCTCTGGTTTCCATTGTACCCAGCCAGCAAAAGTGATCCGGTGAGGATGGAGAAAGACGTGCTAATGACAAACAGCCATTTGAGATGTTTTCCTCTGAGCTGGGCCGGCTCCCCATAGGCAGAGCATCGTCTCTCTGGAGAGCTGTCTGCAGCTCTGCTAGCGTTCAGATGGATTTGCACACCAGAGACACATTTTTCTCTCTCTCTCTTTCACTGCAAATGAGTCAGTCGTTAAGCTGGAGCATGGTTATTCCCTGGCTAGTCTGTTCTGTCAGGCACAGGAAGGCATTTGGGTCTGGTTAAGCTCTTTTTGATCTTCACATTCCTTTAGTCTCCTCATCGCTCCTCTTTATCCCTCCTCTGTCCTCCCTGTTGCTTGTCAGGGAGTGTTCACAGGATGAGTTCAGGATCTCCACATTTCCCGGTGCTTGTTCCATGTTTTCTTCCTTCACGGCCATCCCTGAACGGCTTTGTTACTCCACTGGCCCTTGTGGGGCCACCCGGGGCTCTCCCTCTGCACGGTGTTCACTGTGTCACTCTGCAGATTTCCCCAGGGGACCGTGGCATCCCGTGGGGACCTCAGACATAAGCTCCCGTGGTACAGGAGTTGTTATCTGACTGAAGCTCCTGCCTGCTACTGCTCACAAACAGAGGCAGCAGAAAACCCCGCTTTTCTCTGCAGCGTGGGGAACCAGAATCTAATGGCAATGATTTCCTGATGTATGCGTGAACGTGAGAAGTTTTTGGAATGTCCCCTGCACCTACTTCTGCTCCTGATTCTGGCTACGCAGCATCCACATCCTCGGGTACGACCGCAGTGCGTGTTATCCATTGCAGCGGGGGGGAACGCTGCGGTCCGTATGCAACATGCTGCCTTTAGTTTCACTTGGAAATTCAGTTGTCAGAATGTGCTGCTTAATTAATATAATTTATCACACAGACACTGTGGACCACAGTGCTATAAATACAGGTTTACTGCTTGTCTCTCAGTGCTGTTGCTTCATCACAACAATTTCATGTCTCTGAAAGCATACGTACGTTCTCTCAGCAGCAGAGGTCTTGCAGACCCAAGACAAGATGCCTTTACATCTACATCTTCCCTAGGAATATTTCAAAACTTCCACTTGCAACTGGAACTACAGTCCCATGCAGTCACAAAGATTAAATTAGCTACTTTCCTGCCAACGTGTGTGTGTGGGAAAAACTGAGGAGCTGCTCTGTCTCAGTCTTCATCCACAACCTGAGCTTCACCCGCTCCCGCTGCCAAACAGATTCCCTTCCTTTGGGGTGTTATCTTCTTTTGGAGTGTGTTTAACCAGCAGTGAACACGCAGGACAGCCTGTTCTGTCGGCTGCCTTGGCGGTAGGCAGCAGCCCTGGTTTCTACACCCACTTCTGACCTGACACACAGCTTTGGAAAGTCGTGTCCCAGCTGTTCCCGTTGCTGCCCTGTTGTTGCACACAGGCAGCTCCTCCCGGCAGGCACAGTCTCGCCTCGGTCTGGGCACTGCGCTTCGTTTGCAGGGCTGAGCGCTTCCTCTGACTGCCAGGCACTGTTCTGAAATAGCCGCTAGTAATAAGCCGGAGCAGCCAAGTTGGCAGCAGAGCTTTTGTCAAACTCAGCTCCCAGGAGGCTGGCACGCGCTTTGTTTTTCCCTAAGCTCGGCATCGCGCCAGACGGGTTCAGGAGCACAGTGTGTAAACACTGGCTGCTTGGAGGTTTCCGTCTAAACATGTTTCCCCCCCTCTCCCTTTCTTGGAACCCAGAACAAAATGGGGGTGAAAGGAGTCAAATGAAAGCTTGGCGTGGGCAAGAGACCCGGCTCAGAAGGCACTGGACAGAGAATTGTCCCTCTGCTGGGTTCACTGCATCCTGCGTGAGCCTGGGCAGGAGGTGGGGTGTCAGACACCCCAAGAGAACGAGGCTTCCCTGTATCCTTGGAGTGAAGGCTGGGACTCTTCACGGGTTCAACAGCAAAGGGAGATAAATTATATCCTCCTCCATGCGTGTGCCTGGCATGGAGGTTAATTCATCTGGGTGATTAAGGCAGCAAGCAATGCAGGAAGCGGCTGGGGAATTTAACGACCCAGGTAGAAACAGAAAGCGAGGAGCGCGTTTCCCTTTCAGTCATGCGGGGGTTTGATGTTTGTGTCCTGTTACAAACTGATTGATAAGTCAAATGCCAGGAGAAGCGTAATAAATTCAGACTGATCTGCTTTTCTGTCTTATAAAACAGCCGAGAACCAAAGCTTGATGAGACTCTTTTTGGAGGCAGATGTTGCCGTGCGGTGGTTTGTTCAGAGGGTGCTCCCCAGCCAGCTCCCTGCGTGGCTGCAGGGGAGATGTCACCCAGCACAGGTGGAGGTCCCAGTCCCTACGGAAAACCGCTGCTCGGTTGTCTCTGCTGCTCACAAGCTCAGGAATTGGGTATCACTTTGCTCGCAACCATGGAGCTTTGTGCTAGTTTGTTATTCTGATTCAAGCGCTTCTCCTTGAGCTCTTGTCTGTGGGTAAATGACTCGCACAAACGGTGCTGTTCTAATGCAGCAGGAAGGCAGACTCTGGCACCGTAACTCTGACAAAACCTGCAGCATGGTGAAGCTGTTCCTCCCTCCTATCTCACTGTACCACTTGGCTCCAATTAGTTTGTCTCAACAGCTAGATGCGCAGGCTAACACTGCTTCTATTTCAGGGGAACTTGCCAGAGATTAATTAGATCCCAGGCCCCTTAGAGGACCGGCCAGCAAATTTTGTGTGCCATTAACTCAGTACTTATCTCGCAAACACTGTTGGAATAAATATCCCCTGTGTTGTGCTGCTGTAAGCAAAGGTTGTCAGAAAAATGAAACATTTCAGCAGATACAGAGTTGGATAGTTTCTGAGCTACGTAAGCTGCTGGCTTAGATCAGATTTGAGGCACGGTTACTGAAACGGCACCAAGTGTGGATCGGTGTGTGCAGCCCTGCTGCGCTCAGCAGTACTTGGTGCCCCGTGGCTGGCCACCCGTGGCAGCCAGGAGAGCGGCCAACGGCTACCACCGACACAGTATTGCTGATTCCTGAGCATCTAATGGGCACCCACCAAACCCTGTGTCAATGCACAAGGAGATGCAGAGTCCGTGCCAGTCTTTGTTCCAAAGAACCCTGTGGCTTGAAGGATAAAGTCATAGAGAAAGAAATATGTGGAGTTGGGGAGGCAGTGGAACAAATCTCCATCAAGAGCTGCAAATTTCCATTTGGTCTCTGTTTGTCAGCAGTGAAGTGACCTTATCTAACCACCCTGGGGCTGTGCTCTGCTGTTTGTGCCCACACAAAGCAAATACAAGCCATGGCAGATTGGCTTGTGTTGGCTCGTCTCAGTTCCAAGAGAGCTGGGAGAAAGTCTAGCCAGACAAGTGGGGAATGAGGCAAGAGAAGCCAAGAACCAGTAACAGAGTGATGGTGAGAGTGTACTGCAGAACAAACGAGGACATATCTAGCTAAGAGGCAGAGAGGGATGGGATATGGAGAGGGATGATGTAGTGGGAACTACACGCCAACAGTCTTAGCAGCTGCAGCTTGACTTAATTTGGAGAGCAAAGTGAGAAGCCCGGAGAAAAAGACAGTAGATGTGTCCAGCATCAGGGAATGGGGCCAGAGCATGGACATCTGTCCAGCCTGCACTGCTATGGACCGGTGAGGCAAAGGGGAGAGCTGCAGTCCGTGCTGCTCAGACAGGAAGATTAGCTGGGTTCCCTCCTGAATCTTTACGGCCTGGATGCCAGTCAAATGTACAAGTCAGTCCCGAGTAATTTAACGTGAAACATCTTGTTCTCGTGCTGACACATGCAGTGCTAGGGCTGAAAGATGTTGTTCAGATAGGGAGCTTTCTGCTTTGAGAGGAGGGAAAGAAGGGGAAGGCTCTGCTCGGGCTGATCTGACTGATCACTTTACCCTGCAGAGAGCTGGCTATGAGAAACATGGTGTGACTGGGACAAGCTTCGCCCACGATCGACTCCAGCAGGAGGAAGCTGGTTCACAAGGCAGATGCCATCCTCTTACGGCAGCGGCTGCTGAGCCTTCGGAAGAGCAGAGACCCAGCTGGCTGGTGGAAACACTTGTATGCGTGTGATTATCTGGGGACAGGGAGCGGCTCTGGAATTGGATGGGCACTTGGAACTGCTATGCGCAGCTTCTTAGCACTGACATGATAGCAAGGAGTTATTTTTAAAATTCTGCTTTCCCTTGTGCTGGAGTGACTCAGAAAGAGCTTCCTTTAAACATCATAAGGTTGGTGGAAGGAGGAGAAAGCTACTGCTGTTAGCTTAGTCCTTAAAGTCAGATAATATTTTGTAACGCTAAAAATTTTGGTAATAAAAACTTATTTTTAATGAACGAACTATTTTCTGTGACAGCTCAGCAGACAATGGTTCCAATTTGAACAACTCAAACCAGTTCATCTGCCCCCGGTTAGACTGGTGCTGGGGCTTAGCTCTGCGCTTGGATTCGTGAGTGGACATGATCGCTGCTGGCTCGCGTTTCTGCAGATCCTGACACAACACCCTTCTGAAGTGCTCTGGCTCTGGTGCGCTCTAGGGATTTGCTTTTTCAATTCAGTACCTTCAGTTGTGGAAAGGAAACCCCTGCTTGTGCTGCCATAACTGTGGAATCCTGATCTCGCCAACCCCCAGGCAGGGGCAGGTTACCTGTGCCAGCGGTGACAGGAGAGCAATACCAGGCTGACATGGTGGGAAGCAGGGTTCAAAGGGGACTTAACCGGCCTTTGTGAGCTGGAGTGACAGAGGTGTTGACTTCTGCTCCGAGGAGAAGCTGGTCTTGCAGTTTCTATCAGTGCCTTGAAAGCATGGAGGCATCTACAGGGGACTGGAGGTGGCTCCTGAAAGGAGAGAGGCTGCCTGAAAGCGCGGCTCTTTGGGGAGGAGAATGCCGTAACCATTAAATGGCATTCAGAGCATGAACATCTTTTCTCCAAAGAGTTCAAATCTGGATTTAATCCCTTTTAGATGGGGTTAGCCTGGGGGTTGGACTTGTCTGGGGAAGGTTTTCATTTTGGAGCACCCTGACGTGCATGAAATGACAGGATGTACTCAAAGACACCAGGTATCTTTCCCTCTAAACAGGCCACCTACAGAGAACCCCAAGTGTTTGAATACACGGCTGGCCTGAACTGATTTTAAAGCATTTACCTTGAGCAATCCTTAGGGAGAGGTATTGATTGAACAGCTCCAATCCAGCTGTAATAAGCAAGGTTTCAGAGTTTAAACACAATCCACGGGTTGTAATTAAATAGTCTCAAAACTGTGCATGACCTTAAACTTCCCAGGGCTGTGCCGCTGAGTGTGACGGGGCTGTGAGTAATGGGATGAAGAGGAGATGTTAAAGACTGCGGGCTGAGCAGAGCTGTGACCAGTGCAAGCAAACTGCCACCCTCAGACATTGCTTACGCAGAAGCAGGGAGTTAATTACATTGTTTTAAATGCTGCCTCTACTCAGCTTGTAAGATCTCCTGTGAATAAACTCTTCCTTTATTAAGAGGGAGGATGTCTGCAACGACAGCAAGCAGTGCCAGGCTCCCACCCTCTCCCTCCCACCTCCAGCCCTGGGAGCGCTGTCCTCCCTCCCCAGCCCGTCAAGGCCGGTGGGCTGGAGGCAGTATCTTCCCAGGGAACGGCACCGACCACCGGCCATCGCGGGCCACCCCGGCCCGGTCCCGGCCCCGCAGCACAGCAAGGCCCGGCCGCCCTCTCTGTGGTTCCCCTGAGGTGCTACCCTGGCGCCAGAGCGGCGCACCACCTGCCGCGTGCCTCTGCCCCCCCCCGCCCGCGGCGCGGCGCGCCCCCTGGCGGGCGGGCGACTCCGCACGGGGTAAAGCTCCACCTCCTCTAAACCGCTCCCACCCACACCCCCTTCGGCCGGCCTTTAAAATGAGGAAGTCCCTCCTTCTGTCCTGCTCGGTGATTGGCCGCGGCGCCCGCGCGGGCGGCCGGCGATTGGCTGCGCCTGCCGGGTGGGCGGGGCGGCGGGCTAGGGGTGCCGCGGCGGG
>VZTO01007830.1:0-57226 GCA_013400615.1 Syrrhaptes paradoxus | reverse complement strand
GGCCAGCCCGTCCCGGCCGTGGCGGCGGCGGGTGCGCGTCGGGGGGCCGGTGCTGCGCCCGCCCGCCCGGGGCCGCGCCATGAAGAGCCTCAAGTCCCGCCTGAAGAAGCACGAAGCGATCATCGGGGGCAGCGCGGTGGGTGCCGGCAGGGCTGGGCCGGGGGCAGAGGGGAGGGAGAGGCTCCTCCCGGGGAGCGGGGGGCCTGCGCTGGCGGGCTGAGGGCCCGGGGGCTCCTGTGAGGGCCGGGGGGGCTGGGGGCTGCTGGGGTTACCTGGGGACGGAGCGGGGGGGCTGAGCTCTGCGGGAGGGCGGTGGGCATGCAGCTCCGTGGGGAGGTGGGCTGGGATGAGGGGCTCCGGGGGGAGGATGGGCTCTGCTGTGGGGGTGCTTGGGGTAAGGCTGGGGAGCTGAGGGGGGTCTGAGGGCTCTGGGTGGGGCAGGAGGGCTGTGGGGTGCCTGGGAGCGGGGGTTTGGGGTCTCCGGGGGGGGGGGGGGGGCTGGGGGGGGGGAAGGGGGGCGGGGGGGTGCCTGGGAGCGGGGGTTTGGGGTCTCCGGGGGGGGGGGGGGGGCTGGGGGGGGGGAAGGGGGGCGGGGGGGTGCCTGGGAGCTGGGGTTTCGGGGCTCCAGATGGAGCAGAGGGGTTGTGGGGTACCTGAGAGATGGGGTTTGGGGTCTCCAGATGGGCTAGAAGGGCTGGGGGGTGCCTGGGAGCGGGGGTTTGGGGGCTCGAGGTGGAGCAGGAGGGCTGTGAGGTGCCTGGGAGCTGGGGTTTGGGGGCTCCAGGTGGAGCAGGAGGGCTCTGGGGTGCCTGGGAGCTGGGGTTTCGGGGCTCCAGATGGAGCAGAGGGGCTGTGGGGTACCTGAGAGATGGGGTTTGGGGTCCCCAGAGGGGGAAGAGGGGTGGGGGGGTGCCTGGGAGCTGGGGTCTAAGGTAAGAGGAGCAGAAGAAGCCGGGCTGCTGTGGGGGCAGAGCACAGGGGGTCCTGGCTGCCAGGAGAGCCGAGGGTTTGCGGGGGGCGGAGGGCGTGGAAGGGCTGGGGGGAGATGGGGAGAAGGGGGTCTCTGGGGTCTGTGGGGCAGCAGCAGCCTGGGACCCGGAGGAGCTGGGCTTCGGGGCAGTGGGGGTCTTGCTGGAGGGGTGGTGGAGGTTCCTGGGAGTGTGAGTGCAGGGGCTCAGGCAGAGTGGGGAGCTCGGAGTGCGGCTGTGGGGAGAAGCGGGATGAGGATATGCGCTGCACCTGGCACCCAGCCTCTTGTTCGGGCTGCCCCAGATGAACTGCAGCTCAGAGAACAGGCATGCAAACGCATGTTACCTCTGCCTTCAGTTTTGCTCTCTGGCCCGATCAGAAATTAACACTTTTTTTTTTTTTCTTTCCATAAGAGCCTTGGGAGCCACTGCTGAGCTCCTCCTGGCAGCCTGCCCTGGGGCTTGCCGGGATACGTGTGCATGGCATTGTCAGCAGCTTGTTCGACGTTAGTAATTTCTGTGGCAAAATGGGAGCACTTATCCCAGTGCAAAGAAGGAGGATTTGCTTAGAAAGTGGACAAAAAGTTTTCAAAGTGGCTAATGAGTTATGCAGTTGGGATTTCTGATCATCCGGTCTGGGAATACTGGGCCTGGGGGAGTTGCCACCTCTGGAAACAGGGTGCTTATGCAATGGTGCAATTGTCTGTGTCTTGTTCTGTATGGCGTCCAACACTTAGGCTGCTGTTAACTGGCTTTAAATTACCTTACTGGTTTTCATTTTTTAGCTCATTCATTTCTGCAGATGACTTTTGAGGAGGGAGGTCTTTATAACAGAAGAAAGCTGTATTTGGAAATCACTTTCTGTGGAAAATCATCTTTAATTGTGACCATTTAGTAAATGCTTCGCTGTCAGCCTGCTGCGACAGTTGCTCTCCTAAGCTTATTGCTGTCTTCCTGCGCTGATTGCTGAACTTGTCGCCGGCCGCGTGGAATAGCGGGAAGGGGCAGGTTAATGGGATACGCTGACTTTTATCAGCCGTCTTTTAAGATGTTAGCTATCTTAAAAATACCCCTGCGCATTTGTCTTGGATCTGAAGCTATTAACTTGAAAATAATAGCTCATTTGAAAGATATGTAGATATTCAGGCTTGTAAAGTGCTGACCGAACTCAGCTGACAAAATGACTCCATGTGGAAGTGCATCACGGAGCTGAACTGTGCAAAGGAGTGATTCAGAAGCCTGTTATGATAGTTTGTGATGTGTAGGCTGGCGCTGCTTTGTTATTAATTAGTCGTCCTATACTTTAGCACTGTTTGTTATTTCAAAGGAAGCCTACAGTATTTACATTTCAAGGAACACTTACAGCATCCCTATTTGGTTTTGAATAGACATGGAGATTTTTCACTTCCATGGGTGAAGGCTCAACAAACCTTCCTGTCAAAGTAGGTTTGAGCAGTCTGAATACTTTTAAGAGCTGAAGTTACTCTAAAATACATGAAGTTAAATTACTTTCCCTGAGATTCTTTAAAAAACCGGGTTTTGTACCTGTGAGGTAGTTATTTCCCCTGTTTATTACATATTTTGGTTACATAATAACTTCACTGGCTAATCAAACACCAATTTATAACCTTCTTTTATGGGATAGAAAAAATATTAATCTGTATGGGTGGGTGTTAATAGTGAGGTTGAAGGGGGGATGCTTGGGTAAAGCCAGGCCTGTGTCTAAGTGCTGGGGAAGGAAGGGAAGGGGTGGGAGTCCTGCCGGTGTGAGTTTTATGGCTCCTGCTTGAAAGGAGTGTTAGAGTTGCCTGTTTGAGAACATTCATCCCTCTCTCCTGTCCCCACCCAGTGCTATTTCCTGGGGGGGTGGAGAGAAACTTAATCCCCTTTGAAAATCTTCCTCCACCTTAAGGTAATATTTAAGTGCTGTCTGTCTTCCAGTGGTGTTTGGAAATGGCGTTATTACCTGTCTCCTGATGGAGGGGAGCGTGAAAAACAACAGAAAGTGAAGATAATTGTTATGATGAATTCCACAATTATTCAGAATGTTTTGTCTGAAAATGGAATTATCTGGCTTTGCCAACTCCAGCTGGCTGGTGGTGCTTGGAAAATAATCTGAGCAGCCTGTTCAGTAACCTCAACGCTCTGAATAGCGAGACAAATGCTTGTCATGTGCAGCAGTGTAGGCTGGGAGCTTTAATGCCAGGTTCTGTGGCACACAAAGCCTTGGGGGCACGCTCCTCACTTTCAGCTGGAGATCATGCCTCGTTCACTGACATTAACGAGATTGATTGACTTAATTAAAATCTATCATATTGGGGTGACCACAGCAGTGTGCACTGCTAGTATTTCTGAGATTCCAAAATCCGTGCTGATGTTGTCGGTGTATGCTTGTGATCTAGTTTGTGCTTAGAAAATGTGTTCTTCCAGCAAGTCAGAGGTCCTGTCTGAGGCTGTGTGCGCAGGAAGCAAATATGGGATGCCCACTGGTTGGTGGTTCTTGAGAAGATCAGTGTATTGTTCTACAGAGTTATTTTTGTTTCGGACCTTTGCTCGTTGGCTTTCACTGGTGAGATTCTCACTGTTGGCCTCCGGGGGTGGGGGAAGGCTGCCTTTTTATTTCGTTAACACTTGGGACATAGCTGTGGAGGGGTTCTGTTAAATTCGAGGTGCGTTCTCTTATTAGTGTGGGGCTTTAACCTTTCTGTCCTTTGGGATGAGGTCTGGAAGTTAGGGAAGGGGGCTTCTGGGCTGCCTGCAGGAGGATGGCTGCTGCTGAAGCTGCGTCACCGGCAGTGGCAGGTCTGTATCTCTTTGGGGTTGTTTGCATCCCCAGATAAGACATCAAAGACAGAGCTGGTGTGAGATACATGGGCACTTCAGGAGTCAGCAGCACTGCCTGGAGCACCTGCAAGCGATGAGAGTGAGCAGACGTAAAACCATGTGAAAACTTCTCTCAGTCCTTTCTCCTCTGGGAAAAGTGGTGTTGCATTTTTTAAATTTTTAATTAGCGGAAGCCATTGAAGAAACAAAGGTAGAGGTCTGAGCACTTGCCCTGGTGTGATGATCAGTGGTTATTACATTAATATCTGAACAAGCTCTGCAGTTAGTGACAGCTAAACGTGTTTAAGTTTGAGGTAACACTTTTTTTCTTGCGGAGGCTGCCTGGCTCTGTTAAATGGGTGACTTTTCCTCTATGCAAGGAGTGGAACTTTGTGGGTTGACCCAATACACAATTGAACTACTACAGCAGGGAGAGCAGGTACCACCTCTTGTTCTGATCCGACTGTTTCTGTTACGGGAATGGAAGAACACTGTTTGTCTGAATTGGCTACTTAACCAGCAGCACTGTATGCACAGCAGCATGGCTTTGTTAAAAGTGATTTGTGGCACCAGAGTGCTGTGGAATGTGCATTAGTAACTGGAGGAATGAAGTGAAAAAATAGTTGTTTGGTAACTGGTTTTAAATGAAGATTCAAGGTCCCTTCTGTGTTGAACTTAAAAAACCCAACTTGTGCTGCTGGTGGCACGCATCAGTTTGTAAAGGAACAAGATTTTCATGGCATTTTGTTGTGACTCTGCTCTGTGCAAAGGCAGAACAGTTTTTGCCAGCCACACTGATCACAATGCTATGACCTATCAGCAGCATTTTTCCAGGGCTGTTGCTCTTGACCCAAGGAAAGTTACTCCTCCCTCTCCCCTGCCTCCCTCACATCAATTGTGGGCAACCTGAGGTGACTTTACGATGCCATCTTCGGGCAACGCAGCCAGGAACCAGCAACACTGTAATATTCAGATGTCGAGTCCTAGGCTGACCTGGTTACTCTTCAGAGTATGTTTGGGTTCCAGGAAGTTTTATTAAGGCTCGTGCTGGTGTGGGCGTTCCTTAAAAAAACCCCAAAACTCTTTGTGATTCATTTGCATTTAGTTAAATAGAATTAGGTGCTTGTTTGTGTGATGTTTGTGGTTGATGTTGAAGAAACAGGAGGTTAGTGAAGATGGGCAATTTGTGGTTCAGGAAAAGCTTTGTGGTACAGCCTGTTTCCAGGCGCATTGTAATTTTCAGGCTCCTTAAAGAGGACTATTTGTCAATGCATTATCATTTTGGAATGTAGCAATTAAATATTTTAAAAACTTGGAGGTACGGTGAGCGCCGGTGTGCCAGTTAAATGTCCTTAGCTGCTTTGCAGCCATGATTCTGCAGAGAAGGCTGCTTGGTTATCTGTTTCAAGTTCATCTGACCTTTTGCTCAAATGCAACTTAGGTAGTACTTTGTCAGTATTTAAATACTAATGTTTATTAGCAAGCAAATGCTTCTAGCATCTGAGAGGCTGCTGGTCTCTGTATTTTCATTACTGAATGGTGACCAAACAGGATGGAGTCAGGCTGTGATGTCATATTCCCTTTTCCATGCGTGCTCGAGGCTGCTGCCTTGCATGATGAACGTAGTAGTCATGTTGTGTTTCATCACCCTCTAATATTTTCTGATGCTTTGTTGTTATAAATGGAAATACACAAATCAATAGGTCCTCGCCTGCGTGCTTGTAATTTCAAACTAATGGTTTGCCCTGAGTCCTGAGGAAGATGGTGTGATATGCTGGCAGAGGCAGCTGGACTCTGACCTTGCTTCTGCTTTCTCCCTGTTTAAAGGGGAAATCCCTTCTGGCCACGCGGTAATTGCTGGGGACTCATGGGGACAAAGCTGGGCGGCAGCAGGACCTGGCCCTCCAGGGCTCCCCATTATTTCTGTAGTGAAAGCTGTGATGCTCTCCTTGCTGTAAAAGGGTGTGAGGTTCTTTGATGTGTGCGAGCCCGCCCTGGTTACCATGAAATGCATTTAACAGACCGTTTTACAGTGCAGCTGCAGAAGCCCTGGTTTGTTTCCAGAGTGCTTTAGTAGTTCTGATCACTTCTGTTAGTGTCCCGCGTGATCTGTATCTCAGGGCTGAGAATTTGAAGATATTTTATCAATGCAGTGCCTTGGGTTGTATGTGGACAGGGAAGTTGTGCTTAAAAACATTGGCTTTTTTTTTTTTGAATTTCAGCAGACTTTGCCTCCTTCAGGAGTTGTGTGCAGAGCTCTGACACTTTCACTCTATCTTGTGTGCTGTTGTAGCTGGTGCTGGTGGGTTTCCCGCTACTCCTGCCAACAGAAAGGAGAAACTGTCCATGCTGCTAGGTACATGTACGCTTCCTTCTGCCAGGAGTGACTATTTGCCTCGGATTTAGAGCCCTTATGATGGTTTTGACATGCCAAACAGTCCTCTTGCGCTAGAAGAGGTGTGAATACTTTCTTGATACTTAACAATTTGATCTTGATGGGGTATGCTACCTTGTAGTAGGAAGGAAAATGCCTTAAGATGGGGTAAAATCAGGAATGCTTATGACGAGGTTTTAGATGGTTGCTGTTTGTTTCTCTTTAACCTGTTTGCTAGGAGTTTTTTACCTATGTTAATTACAGGCTGCAGTTGTGTGCAAACAAGCCATGCGACAGCACAGCTGTTAATGAGAATACTTGACGGGAGCATTTTGAGCAGTGCAAAACCAGAGCTGTCCGAGGAAGGCTGTTATTTTCGATCACTCTTTGGACTGAGCCTCGCCCACTTTGTAGCATTCGATGACTTTTCCGTAGATGGAGAAATTGCAGTAAATGAGGTGACAGCATAAGGTGCTGCGTGTGGGAACCTGCTGCCTGCACCAAGAACCCCGTGTTCCAGCCCTGGCTGTTTTTCCCTTCTGTAGACTAAACAGCACATCTTCCTCCTGCAGTTTTAAACTCAAAAATATTTGTATGTGAATACAGACATGCTGATAAGCAAGATAGTTTTATAAAATATAAAATGCCATTCCCCCCGATTTGAGCTAACCCTTTCCCAGGCCTGGTGTCTGCAGTGTTTTCTAGGCAACTGCAGATAAGCTGAAGCCTGGAAGATAGGTGGCTGTTGGCTGATGTGCATCTGGACTGTGGGGGGAAGCTACACCTGGTGCATATTTTTAAAAAATAGTTTCAGTAGTCTAACCTATCCTTTCATTTTGTCAGTCTGAGCAGTCTTTAAATAATTCAAATTACTTCAAAAGCAGGAGTCGTTTTGTGCCACAGAAAATTGTGGGGTGTGTCTGTTCAGACGCAAGTTTTGATCACAAATGTACTCTGACCTCTGTAGAACATGCAGGAAAATGAAATCTGTGGGCTGATAGATGTGCCGAGCCTGCCCTTCTCACCTGTGCTCGGCTGACGTGACACAGGGACGTTTTTCAAGTGACTCTCCTTGTCAGCGAGTGCCTTTCTTTGCAGGAAAACCGCGTGAGACCTAAACTGGAGAAATTAATACCTTGTGACAAAGGGGGGCCTGAAATTAATAATTCTTGGTCTCTTCTTTGACGGGAATTATTCTATCTAATGGCCTCCCCAGACTTCAGAAACTGCAGTTGTAATTTTATAACTGTTTCCATAGAAGTACAAGGTCAGTGTTTTTGTCCAGGTCACTTTTAGGACCGCTCATCTATTTGAGAGCACGTGCTGTAAGTGGTGATGGCAGTGTTTTACCAGAGCTCTTTGCTCTCCCTGTGTTTTATGCGCTTATGTCACCTGCTAATGGCATTAGAGGCGGATGGGGCCCCTTTGGCTTTTTCTGTTAATGGGATTATCTGCCTAGCTCAGCAGCGATGGGGAGCTGTGTTCACTTTCACAGGTTTATGTCAGCTTTCAGGATGAAAGGTTTAAGAACTGCTTTGAATTACAGCTGGCATGTCTGAAGTGAATTAGGTAACTGCTGGAGATGGCCCATGTTTTATTTAAATATGCCGTTTAGTCAGTGTTCTGCAGCTGTGTAGGCAAAAGTGTTTAGAGACCCTGGATGAGCAATTCCCAGTTCAGGTGGAGGTTTCCTCAGCAATACTTCCATTTCAGCAACAAGTTAATTTGTCACAATTTTTTTTCACTGCAATATTAAGACCAGTATTTCTTGTGCCCCTGGCCCTGTATTGCCTTTTTCAAAACGGTCAGTGTGTTCTCAAGTAGGAGTCGTACCGCATGAATTGTGCTCAGACTGATGACCAGAAATCTCTTGTGGGCTTTTTACCGGTGTGAAAAGTCGTGAAAGTTCCCTTCTGGCTGCTAGAATTTCACTCTGGAGAATGCTGAGATTTTTCTCAATCAAAACAGAAGAGCTGCAGGGATTAAAGGTTTATGGGTTGGGATCTTCATTTATCTGTCCTCTTTGGGTCCCCATAACCCCACTATTATTCTCTGGTGTGTCTCGGGTTCCCTAATAAAGCACTTTTCCTTGCTCAGAGCCCCTCAGTGGGGACACTTGGGTGGCAGGGTGTGCTGTAATCCTATGCATGGCTTCAGGCACTCCACCTGCTTTCCTTTTTTTGGGTGAGAGGGAGAAGATGCCCACTAGCTTCAAACTCAGATTCCCTAAGTATGGTGCTATGTTTATTCATTGATAAATATCTATCCTATAACAACAGTAAACTTCAAAGGTTGACTTTGCTAGTTGTTTCTCAGGTTGTCAGCAGTGTATAAATATATAGATTTATTTTTTTAGCCTATCAGTACTACCCTGGCTGATAGCACCCCATGGCTTTCATTGCCAGTGATGGTCTGCCCTTTCTGCTGCCTGCAGTGAGCACATCTTGACTTGCTTTGCTCAGAAAAGTGAGAGTAATTAGTATGGGTACCAAATATGCCTTGAGTGTAAGTACTTCCAGTGGCAGTCATTAATGCTCTTGCTGCTCCCATCTTCAAATACTTGATGGTAATGATGGATGAGGAACAGGCTTATTTTCAAAGGCTGTAGTTTTAAAGAGTCTTCTTTAAACTTAACTCTGAACCTGTGCCGTTTGCTGCTCTCGTTAAACAACCAAGAGTGATGATGTTATTAAACAACTGAGAGTGGTGATGTTCTTTACCTGCTGCCTGGATCCGTGCTGGTTGAGAGTGTTGCAGCATACAGGGTGGGAGCACGGAGGAATGTGGTGTGATGGTCCAAAGATATCTGCAAGATGAGAACTGCAGATAGGTGAAGTAGCTTGACTGCTGAGCTGCTACATATCTGATAAGGGGTCCTGGGTTCACAGAGAACAGAGGAAGATAATTGTTCGTGCAACATGCAGTTCAGTTGTACAATTCCTTACAAAGGGCGTTGGGGATGCTTAAAGCCTTCCTGTACTTGAGGATAAACTGGATAAGTTAATAGAGCAATTAATTCAGAATTACTACACACACAGGTAGAATCCCTCCAGCCCAGGAAGTTTAAATCATTGAAAGCTAGGAGAGCATTTGGAAAATTATTCTGTGCTTGCTCTGTTTGTTCTTTTTTGGAGCATGCTGGTGTGGGTGCAGATGAGCGCAGAGCACGTGCAGACATTGAGTATTGACTTGGGATTAAACCCTTAAACAGGAACAGGCTCTAGGACCAAGGGCTGCTCCTAGGCAGATGGTGGAGATGGGATGTTCCCTTATCTTTGGAGACCTGGAGTTGGGAGGAATTCTTGGCAGGCTGAGCTTAGGAGAAAGGGGTGCTCTGTGTTAACAGAAAAGGGGCAATATTGGCCCTAGCTGGGCATCTGGGGTTTGTTTGGCAGCTCAGCACCTCCAGAGATCTGCGCTGCTGTGTGTCTGATGGTGGTCTTTGTTCTGAAAAACCAAATCGGAATTAGATTGCAGACGCTGTTTATACTGAAAGAATGCAGCACAAGCTTTCTGAGCTTCAGCTGCCTTGGAGAGCGATTTATCTGGTGTGAGTTAGTAGCCGGGCTGTTTCCCAAAGCTGCTGGGTGCTGCTGGAGCCAAAGCTGCGTTTCCTGAGAACTGCTGTCTGTGCTTAGTCTGAGCTGGGCAGGAGGGGGGAATGCGGTTTAGCAATCCTAAATCTTGTGGTCAGGACTGTCTTGGGAGGATCTTCAGCATGCAGGGACTGCAGGATGAGTGCAGCTCACGAGTCCTGAGGAATGTCTGCAGGCAGATGAAAATGGAGACAAGTGAAACCTTTGGGATAAATAAATCTAGGGCTGTTCACCTGGAAGGCATAGTCTTACCCACATGGTTTCTCACCAAACTGATCTCAGTTAAATGGTTCTTTTTTTTTTTCCTGTTGCTGCCACTTGTGAAATGCTTTTTTTTTTTTTCCTCCCCCCAAATGCCATTTTTAGATTGAGGAGACAGACTTGGTTCTGGTCGGAAGATAACTTGAGCTGACATAGTCATTGCACTTTTTTGGAGTGGCTTTGCCACATGGACACTAATTGCAGAGAACTCTTGGAAGGTTCTTCTGAGAAACATGTTGGTGCTGCGAGGCAGAGGGCTGGTGCTCCCAGCAAGTCATGTGGAATAGTTTAGGAGTTACAGGGAAAGAGTGAATTTGTGCAAATATGAGTGATTAAAAAAAATCTTTCACAAGAAGACCCATTTATTAGGTTATTTGCAGTCTCTCCTCCAGGGTGTGTGTATGTGGTTTTTCTGGCCACGCACCATGTTTCTCCTCAGCAGACAAAACAGTGCATTGCTTGTAGTGTTGACCTAGTCCTCTAAATACGGCACTCAGGAGATCTCCATTTAAATTTAAAACTTGTGAGAGTCTCCATCTTCCCTGCTGTTAATCATTATGCTGTCTATTTAATGTTTTGACAGCCTCTGTGACTCCTCTCATTTAACATCTTGGGAGACAGACTGGCAGCAGCAGTAAGCCGAAACCAGGTTCTATTCAGAATGGGTTTCATCCTTGTAAAAGGAGATTTTTATTTTTTTTTTAAAGCGGAGGCATGTGTGTTTTCTAATTTAAAATCGGTTACATTTCTGTCAAAATAGGATCATGCATTCCATCTGCTCTGCAGTTGTAACTGAAGTCTGACCGTGAGTCTGGTTTCAGCTTTGTGGTGTGGTGGAATGGGAAAAAATTACTCCTGCGAGTATTTCAGTCCTTCTGTGTTATTAGTGGTGATAAGTATGACCTTCATTAATGTCAGCGGACAGTTAATTTGCCCAACGTGTTTGTTATTTTAAAGTGAGTGTTTGCCTGTCTGCAGAACATAACAACACTGTAGTAAAGTTTCGTGCATGCTTGTCTCGTTAGTTAACATGAAATCTAAAATGCATTACTCAGGGCGTGAGCACGCGGAGAATGTATTAATAGCTATTGCTTTCTACTGCTCAGCTATCAAGTAGTGGATTATCAGAAAATAGATCTGGGCTGATGAGACTGTCTACGTATTGTTTACAAGATATTTCAGATCTGGGCAATATTTACTTGTGAGTCTGAGTCACTCTGGCAGACTGTCGAAACACAGGAACAAAAGCTCCGGGAGGGTTTTCTCGGGGATTGCTGGGGAGGGACAGGCTGAGCAGGCGGCCGGACCCGCAGAGGGCTTCACCGGCTGGGCAGCCCTGGCCAGGGGTAGCCTGTAGCTTTTTTTTGAAGAGTTATGAAGTCTGAAGATGATCCTGAAGATGGGGAAAATACGCTTGGGGATCCAAGCTAAGTGAAGGATGGAAGGAGATGAGTTCAGGGCAGCGGCAAGAACCCGTTTCTCGAAGCAGCCTGTTTGAACTCTGGCGTGGTGCTTGGTGAGCTGCAGCGGTTGGTGGCTGGATGCGAGATAAACTGATCGCTCCTGGCAGCGAGGAGCTGCGAGTTCGAGGATGACTTGTTGGTTTTCATGTGCAGCTAAAGACACAGTAGGTATCTTACATCTCCTGTCAATGGCAGTGGTTTACAACTGCAAAAATATGAAAGATTGAGTTTTGTAACTGTTTGTTTGTCTTTAACAGCTCTTTCTGCGAGGAATTTCCCTTAAATGTGAGATGCTTGGGTGGCGATATTTGATTCAGTACATCATAGGAAGTGGGTGCAATTTACTTACGTGTTACAACCAAGTGGGGGAAAAAAGAGATTTTTTTTTTTAAATAATTGTCTTGTTAATCAGCAGGTTTATGAAAGGGGAGCAGGGAATGGCTGGTGAAGGGTTTTCTGTAGATCAGTGTCAGTCTGTGCCAGTTGGGTGTAAGCTGCAAGTGTGAAACTGGGCAATCTAAACCCAGCTGCAAACATGCAAGATGTGATTGCTTCCCTTTAAGGAGGTGAAATGTGTCATATGCAAAAGAATCCAGAGGAGGCAGAGCTTGTATGTGTACTTTGAGGTATTTAAAAATAAAACACACCAAAACTTGCATAATAAGGTAGCTCAGCGGAGGAAGCTTTGCCAAGCTGCAGAGGAATGGTGTCTTCCCCCCGGCAGCGCGTGCAGCTTGCTGTGAACAGTAATGTCATTATGCCAGCTGGGCTGGCTTGGCTTTGAGCTAATGGGTGTTTTAATCAATTGAGAGTTGGTACTGTGCTCTGGCAAGGAGACACTAGTGGGTGTCATTTGATAGTTGTCTATTTTTATTAGTTCATGCCACTTCTAGCGAGTATTGCACTGAGTAAGCTGTTGCTAAGATTTTGTGATTACTGTAATCTTGAGAATTATATTGTGAGAATGGGAAATAAGGGTAGTAATGACTACATTATACAATTCACTTTACAGATGCAGGGGGGTGGTGGTGGGGTTTTGGTCTTGTTCTTTTTTTTTTTTGTATCTCCTCTTTTACCCAGTGAACCCTGGCTCTGGAGCGAGGCAAGACCTTGCTGCAGCTCTGGGCACTTTGAGAGCTGGTGGAGTGGCATTGGCTCTCTCTGTTGTGAGTCTTCCAGCCTTTATTACGTTAAATCTTTAAAAAGTTTGGTCTTTGCTAGTAAGACAGTCTTAAGGAGAAGGTAGTCCTGTCTTGATAGAATGTATCTGTAATTTTTTATCATGAAGATTGTACCTAGCTTTTGGCTTTTATTATTCTTCTTGCTTTCACGTGAAGACTGCTGAGACTTTGGCATGTTTGGTTTGGCGCTTTAAGGAGGCGGAGGAGTGCATTGTGATGAACCTAATATGAAGGATATGGGATTGAGAGACTGCTTCAGACTTAAACAAAAATGTTTTTGGCTGCTCTATTTTGGAAAGTATTTGTTTTACCAGTTTTAATGTTATTTTTTTAGTGAGGCATGGTCCTCAGTGATAAATATCCTCTGATCCACAGTGATAAGTAACTTCATGCACCTAAGGGCTGCTTGTGTCTCACTATTGTCAGCAAATTCTGTATAGAGTTAGATTTGAATATAATACTGTTTTAAAAGCCTTTTCTTCCTGTTAAAAGCTTCTTGAATATTAAGTCATCAGCGTCCAGCTTGGCCATGAGTTTGTCACAGAACAGAATTTCCTGAAGAGTGTAAAGCAATTCAGAAAGGATGGTTTGGCAGTGAAGGGAACAAGCTCTGTGTTTTGGGGTGGGATACTTGGCCTGCGGCCTGAAATTCTAAATTTGGAGTAAACAAGGAAAAAGTGGAGGGTGGTGAGTGTATGAGACTGAATGTGTGGTGGTCTATTTATAACTGACTTGTACTTTCTTTGCAGCCAGTGTAAAGTTGTAAACTTTGAATTTTTTTTCTTATACAGCTTAATAGATGCTCATGTTTGAATATTACACTTCGCTAGATTTTGACCCTTTGAAGAGTCTGACAGTCAGGAAAAACTGTCCTCTTGCACATTTTTAGCGCATCTGTTTGTTGAAATCTGAAAACTGCTTGGGATGTAACGGAGCTGGTTCATGTCTATTTTTAAGAATGGGCAGATTCAGGGAGTTGAGTTAGTGCATGTCTGTGCTGTCAGTGTGTGTACCTGCGCTGACTTGCAGCACCTCAGCACTTGGTTCCGTACCGTGCAGGATTGGGCTGAGGTCTGGTGTTGTATCGGATCCACTGCTGTCCTGTGCTGTGTGCTCATGCCTTTCCTTCCCTGTAACCTGGCTACAGGCAGATCAGCTCAGCGAGCTGGTTCGATGGCAAGTCTCTCCGTAGAGGTTTTCTTATGGGTGAGGTGGTTGGGCAGCTGCAGGGTGAGTGTCCTCCCCTGGCCCAAGGCAGGAGAAGCAGAGGGAGAGCAGGTGGGGAGGGGAGCCTGAGTTCAGTCTGAGAACTTTGAGGGCAGGGAACTACCATGTGTGGCTTTACTTTTAGTCCTGTTAAACAAAAGAAAGCAGAATGAGGAAAGCCAAAGAGGTTTGAGCCTACAGGTCTCTTTAGGACCAAAGTGACATAACCAGACTGTCTCAGAGCAATGTACATCCAACGTGAATGGCCTGATTGAAATGCTACAGTCATGTCATACATAAATAACTCTGAACTTCTTAACAGGTACAACTCTGTCTGCAAACCAAGATTTTTTCTTGTATCCCCTCAACTGGACATGATTCAGCCTTTTATTGATGTTCCTGTAGTAGATCAATAGTGTACCATAAGCTCACTTGCTTTTCTAATTCTCTCACACAGCTGAACACAGACTGGAACAAATATGATGACAGGTTAATGAAAGCAGCTGAAAGGGGCGATGTGGAAAAGGTTTCATCAATCCTTGCCAAAAAAGGAGTCAGTGCTACTAAACTGGATGTGGAAGGGAGATCTGCGTAAGTACTCCAACAGTGGTGTTGAAAGCTAGTGAAAGTTACTCATTTCCAAAATCTTGCTGCTTTTGTTTTTAACTTACAAATCTATGTAATGCACCATAGTAGATTCTAGCCTCATCTAAACTGCAATACCAGATAGCTAGAATGTCAAATTCTCATAAACAACTTCCACCTCGAAGTGCAGATCAGTATTGAAATACTTGATCTTGCCAGATTTCAGTGCTACAGAAATGGAAAGCATATTGGTTTTTCACTTGGCTGAGTGATTCAAGGTAAATAGTGATTACTTCTCCAAACAGTCATCCTGTTCCTTAAAGTAAAATCTGCAGAACTCTGAACTGAACTGGGATGCTGTCCAAAGCTGAATCTGTGTTGTATGATGCTTCCAGTATGCAGCTGTTTGCTTTGACTTTCCTGATTGATATTACCATTTTTGTCTATAAAACAGTTGTGCTTAAGCAAGGTATTTTCTATTTTCAGGTTCCATGTTGTGGCGTCAAAGGGAAACCTGGACTGCTTGAACACCATCCTTATTCACGGAGCTGATATCACAGCCACTGATGCTGCTGGTAGGCTTCCTCTAATGTCCAAGGGCAACTTGCAAAAGTTCTCAGCTCGGTTTTTATTTTGGAGGGGGGTTAAGCTAACCTGTGTGATAGATGTTCTTCCTTTCCATGGATTTCCCTGTGGTTAGCCAAAAAAAACCCCAAAACAAGCCAGTGTTACTTGTTGCTGAACTTAGAGGAAACTGGTCACATCCAATAATGTAAGTTCCTGAATGCCCCCGACATGCAGCAGGACTTGTGCTGCTCTAACCATTTGTATAGTCTCACTGGTGAGATCAGCATTGCTGGTTGAGAATTACAGTAGAAGAACTGTTTTAAATGAATTTGTGTTCGTTTAAATACTACGTGTATTCCACCGAGACTTGTGAAGTACTGTACGCAGTGAGGATTAGAGTTTATTACATGCTAGGAGTTTGCACACCCATAGTGAGCCCTCAAAGCTTCAGAGTGCCCCTCTGCTGCCGTCTTGGTTTGCATGAGGTCAGAGTTGATGGGAAAGTCTTATGAAAGAGGTAATTAAAAATGGGTGTTAATCTTGCCTCAGATTGTTTACATCGTGATTTAACGTGCTTAACAAATATTCCCTTGTTTTCAACTTCATTATCGAAACAATCTAACCTCCTTTCATATGACTGTGTGGTTTTTTTCCAATGCTTATGTGGAGTCATTTGCAGTATTTTAAGATTAGTTTTGCTATTCATGAACTTGAATCCTTGGTTGCAGTTTTTGTAAATTAAGAAAATGTTTGGCAAATAGTGAAGGATAAGTGAGAGATTACTTAATTATAGTACTGGCAGAATTAAGAGAAAAAAAAGACCATTGTATTTAAAATGATGTGGGTGTTGGTAATAAACTGTCTCTTGTTGTGAAATCAGTGTAGCAGTCTGACACACGTGTTATCTGATGTTTCATACATCTAACACATGATGAGCAGTAATTGGAGCATGTGGAATGATGGAGGAGGCAGAAGATGTTTTTTGTTGTGATGCAATAAACTATGCTAATGCTTTAGTGAAGTACAAATTAATTTCTTACTAATTAGCATTACATGATTAGTAATAGACTTTGAGAAACAGCATAGGCGTGTTGAATTTGTGTAGTATTTCTAAATGCATATTCAAAATAGATCCTGAATTGATGTTGATCTCTCTTTTTAGGTAGAAATGCGTTGCACCTAGCTGCAAAATACGGTCATGCTTTATGTTTGCAGAAGCTGTTACAGGTACTGAAAAATACAACTCGCTGTTTGTTACAGTTTTTATTCTTGAGAGGAAAAAAGCATTCTTAAATATACTGACTCAGAATTGAGAGATGCCACTTTTCTTTTTTGTTTTTTTTAATGATTACATTATTTTTAAAAAATCATGGGGAAAAGACCTTGTAATATTAAATAAGAGGGTGTGGCTGAAAGTGTTAGATAAACATCTTTTCATCTCTTCAATTAGACAATCAAATCAAGTTGTAGTTTCTACCTCCTAAAGAAAATGGAGTTGAGTGTCTTCTAAAGACCAGTGCTCCTTTTTGGAATATGTTTGCTTTTAGGAACAGTAGCACTGAAAAGTCTGCTCGGGGTAGAGTGTTCTTCCAAAGATGGTCAGCTATGTCCAATAATCTCTCCATAATGAAACTATTTTTTTGTGGTGCTTGTCTTAGGTTTGTTTGTGTGATATTTATTTTTTCTTCACTTATTCCTGTTCAGTTTATGCTTATTTGAATATTTTTGAACTTTTCGTGTTTATTTTTACCTTCTGTTGACTTGATGCGTGTCTGCATACAGACACAAATGTACCTTTTCTGTGCACTGCCAGAACCAGTGGTGATACTGGTAGTGAAGGAGTAATGACAAGTGGCGCAAAATCTGGCCAAACGCCTGGAGGTGTTTGTGAAAGTGCTGTGATCAGCTGTGTTTTTTCCTTGCACAGTCTCAATTTCCTTCTGCAGCTTTGATCAATGTGTTTAAAGTGTGTGTGCCCGTGGCTCTTTCTTTCACGTATGTTGGTATACTTGTAAACTACAAATGTACATTTTTTTGCTTAAATCACTTTCTGTTCTTTAATTCAAACCTCAAATTCCTGTTTTATAAGTGTAGTCTGAATCTAAATTGATAACGGGGGTTATGTGTATTGACAGTACAATTGTCCAACGGAGAATGTGGATCTTCAGGGGAGAACTGCCCTTCATGATGCGGGTAAGAGGCTTTTACTTTTCTGGTAGCTGTGGTGTGAAATCTAGATTTAATTAATGGACTATTTCTCAGATGGTCTGAATTTTTCTCTTTTAATTTTGTTGTCTCTAGTAGAAGATGTTTTGTGTTGTCATGACATTTGTTCTCAATAGCAGACGCATTAACAGACTTAGCAGAGGCTGTAGGTCTGAAGTCTCCTCTGATGCCCATGAATTGTCTAGAAAAGTCCTGAACAAGTATCACGAGCAGTGTTTTAGAGCAAGGATATGAGCGGGCTAAGACACCTTACCCCAGATTGTCTGAATCCTCTTTATGTGGTGTCTTGAACAGCAGTGTTTGATTTCTTTCATGTGCTTTTGAGATGGTTTTGTGAGAACCAGGTCATAGACCCTTGTCATGCTCTTTGTTGTATGAATTTGTGTGAAACAGACACACCTGAGGAGATGTTTGGGGTTTCACGAAGGCTGTTTCCAGCAGCATAACTTGCTCTTTCTTTTTCTCTTGCAAGCTATGTCAGACTGTTCCTCCAGCATACAACTCCTGTGTGATCACGGGGCCTCAGTGAACTCAAAAGATGGAGTAAGTTGCTGCTTATGGTTCTCCTGTACAAACCCTGTTGGAGTTCTTGTGCTTTCTCTGCTTTCTCTCCCTTTCCTCATTTCTTTCCCTGTTCCTCTCCTCAGGACGGGAGGACACCGCTGGTGCTGGCCACTCAGATGTGTCGTCCCACAGTCTGCCAGCTTCTGATAGACAGAGGAGCGGATGTTAATGCCAGGGACAAACAAAACAGGTAACGCGTGCAGAGTGCTGTCAGAGTGCCTGCTGACATTTCAAAGGCAGAAAGCTGTCCCTTGGCTTTCAGGCTGCAGAATAAATATGCTAAATTCAGTGGAAGAGAACCTGGCATTTAGTTCAGGAGTAGATGTGCCAGTTCAATAGCGTGGGTATGTGTGGCCTTATTGCTTGTTCTTGCATCTAAAATACATACAGGCGTGTTACTGCCAGCAGAGAAACCGCTCGGTTGCTTTAAGGGTTTTTCTGTCCAAGGCTGTATCTTACACTCTTTGGGATCCATATGAAAAATGGGTGATGACAGAAGTGACACTCTGTCAAGAAGTACTTGAGTCCTGTTGGTGCTGCTAAGGGACCTAAAGGCCTTGTGCTGTTTGATCCTATATTCACGGGAGGGGGTCAGGAAGGGGTTTTCCATTTGTAACTGCTGCTTCTGACGGTTATTTCTTGGAGGATGACTGCCTGGTGGCTAAGGGACATGAGGCTGCTGTGGGACGAAGCATGGGTGCTTGCATTGCACGTTCTGAAGCTGGGAAGTGTTTGGAAGGCATTGCCAGGGCTCCCAAGCACTTGCCTGAACTTTAGATAAACTTTGTCTTGTGTTTGTTGTGTCTATGGATGTTTGTATCTAACTAGAGAGGAAGCCAAGAGTTTTCAAAACACGGGGTGGCTTTCTGAAAGGCTTCTGGTGGGTTTCATGGAAGTACTGCTGTTATAGTGTTTTTGTTTGCTTTTTAACAAATATTTAAACATTGTCTAAATGACTTTTTAAAGCTTAGTTTCCTCTCTTGATAGAGGAAAGATTCCTTAACTCAAGTTTCCATGATTAGACATGAGTGCACGAAGGATTGTTTCTGTAAGTGATTGCTCTGTTAAAGCAGGAGATCCCCCAACTCTGAATGCAATCTTTTTCCCCATCCTCAGGACTGCCTTAATGTTAGGCTGTGAATACGGCTGCAAGGACGCAGTAGAAGTTTTGCTCAGAAATGGTGCGGATGTTAGTTTGACTGATGGCCTTGGTCATGACTGTGCTTACTATGCCAGAATTGGTGACAATATTGACATTTTGGCTTTAATAAAAGCTGCCGTTGAGGATTCCAGCAAAGGTACGAAGAACATGACTGTAACAGTTTGATGTGCTTTCTCTTGATTTGGGTATCTTTGCACTGCTGTGTTTTCAGGAACTCTTTTTTGGAGGACAGCTGTGGTCCTTTGAATAAAAAAGTGGTAAACTGCCTGTTTGGGAGGGAAAAGAAGGCTTTTGGCTTGGTTCTAGTAAAGCTTTTAAGGTTAATGCAGGCTTTAATGCCTTGAGGTATTACCATTGCAGAACCTGGAGTTACGGGAGTTATTGAGCCCTATTTATAAAAACCTTTGTACTTGCGAATGGTTCCATATTTGATTAACTGGGGGGTGGTGAATGTATTTCTTGAAATGTCCTCCCAAGATCAAAACTTGATAGAATTAGCTGAATGTGGTGCATGAGTCTGAATGAAATGCATTTTTTAACTCCCTCTTTTTGTGGTGTTCTTTTAGCAAGAGATACCATGAAGAAAGGGCAGCCTGAGCACAAGGTAAGCTGCTTGTACTGTCTCCTAAGGCACTGGTGGTGTTGAGAGGGTGATTAACATTGTGCTATGATGCAAAACCAGTTCAGTATTTCTTGAATTCTCAACTTATCTGTAGCTGAGAAGATTCCCTCTGTATTCAGATGGTTTGTCTGTTTCGATTTGAAAAATACGCGATGATGTCGCACATCAGGATTAGAGTTTGGACGAGCATCCCATTTACTGTCTGGATGAGGTCACGAGAGACCTCTTGCTGAGAAGCAGTCTGTCTAAACGTGCATGTTGGTAGTGCTGCCCCTTGCTGGAAGCTGAGAGCAGCCCACTGTCTCCAGAGACTGATGTCTTTGGAAGGTAACAGGGAATAGAAATTAATACTTTGCTGTTGCAATGACAGGTTACTGGCATGTCACAGAAGTGGAATCGGCTGCATGCGCAGGAGGAGGCGAATGTCAAGCTGTATCAGAAGGAACATAATGCTCAGGTAAGCGAGAAGGATTTCTGACTTGCGTATTCCCACATGCGTAGTGAACCAGACATGCTAAAGACAAGGTGTGCTTGTACAATCAGCATTAGCAATTCCACTAAGAAAGGTCATATCTGTTGCTGTTTACTTAAACTTAATTGCGTGACTGTGCAATGTGGTAATTATGCAGATTAGCTATGAACTTTTTCAGGGAAAAAAAACTTGTGTGATAAATAGTTGCAAGTCTCTTCATGTACTAACCCTGCCCATCTCTTACCCTTCTGTCTGCTGCCTTCTCCTGCAGGAAAATCACAGGGTCACAAACCAGGAGGTTTTATTTTTTTAACATTCTCAAGAGGGATGTGTTTAAGTGTCTTACTAAAAATAACCTGTGTCATAATTGCTCTACTTACTAGTATTAATTTTCTCATCTTGTTATTATGGCATTACACGTTTCAAAAAGGTAAACAACATTTTAAGCCATGGGGAACCAAACCACTGAGGAGCTGGGGCCATGCTTTGTAGTAAAAGGATAAAGATCTCCAAATGCAGCTTCTCTGGCTTGAGCTACAGTAGTTACCACAGTTAAGGCAGTGATTATCAGGCAGGAGTTAAGCAGCCTTTATTGTTTGCATATGAGCCCTGGGCTGGCTGACGGTGCAAAGACTTGTCGTTTTTATGTGTTGGATTTATCATACATTACCAGGGTGATTCTGTGCCTGCTGGAACAGTTAGCACATTCAAAGTTTGTTATATTTCATGCTGGTGAGGCTTTTTCGTTACGCCTCTGGCTGCAGTGGTTGGGTTTCAGGAACTGTTTTAGCATTAGTTATTTTTACTTGTTAACAGACAGATAAGCAGCCTCTTGAGTGCTGTCAGCATTGACTGTAATCTTACTCCGCTCATACTTCCAAAACCTGTATGTATACTTACACGGAAAAGAGCTGTCTGGAGCCAAAGGGCTTTGAAGGCTCTGGAGCTTGTGCCTATGTCAACCCTCGGAATGAAACAGAGCTGGGGTAAGGCCACCAAGTCATTAGGGGGGTGTTGGGCAAGGCTTGGTGTCTTAGTGACTGTTAAAACTGTTTGTCCGGATTCTTTAGTTTTCCCAGTATGTGTATAGTGTGGTGTATTTTGGGTTTTTTATTTTATTTTTTACTTTTTAAGGAACTGGAGTTAGAAAATCAAGATTTGAAAGATCGAATGAGAGAAGTGCAAGAGGAGCAAAGGATGCTGCTGGATAGAATCAGTGGGCTACAGCTACAGCTGAATGAGGTGAGCCTCATATCGGAATAACCTGGCTTGAAAGCTGTAATAACTGCCTGCTGCTGACAGGGAAGGCTGGTAGGAGTAGAAGGGAAAGCGTGTGTAATTAGGATGCGGTACTCACTGCTTTGAGAATTATTTCTGTATGTGTCACTGTCACTTTCTTCTGCTGCGAAAGCCTTTGGTCTTGGCGTATTCAAAGTGTGAGGAGTCACATTAAGTCATTCACTGATACTCATAAATTGCAGCAACAACATTTATGGCTATACTTTGCCATGTAACATGTAACATGATGTTCTGGTGTGCTGTAGTTTGGAGAGGAAACTTCATCTGCACAATTCAGTGTAGATCATAGAATCAGCAAACTTCTGCTGAAAAACTGTGCTCCTCTGCCTCAGTTGTGTATGATTCAGATAATTGAAAAGATATTCTGGTTTCCTAGTACGCATGTCAAGAGACATCACTCTGTCAAACATCCTTAACTTCTGTTTATCTTTGTTTCTCTTGCCAGAGGTTAGATAGTCGGTGGAAGGGGGGCAGTCAGAAGCATGTAGCATTAGAAACTGGGGTAGACTTCTCAACTGATCAACTGTGAATAAGCCCCTTAAACATTATTGGAAAAATGATTTGTGGGGGGATTTTTTTTGTTATTTTTGCAGGAGCAAATGTTTGCAGATGATCTTGAAAATGAGGTATGATATATCACCTTAAAGTGTAATAGAACTGTGAAATAGGGGAAGCGACTGTCGTATTTAATATTCAAAACTATAGAGAAAAGAAAAGCTGTCTCTAAATGCTAAATGAAAAGTATCACTGATACGTACTCCGTTCATACAGCTACACAGCATTTCTGTTACTACAAAGAGCAGATGTAATCCCTATGGCACCCTTAAAGCAGGCTCAGTATAAGTATCTCTTTAGTGACTTTCAGTAATGCAAGACTAATAAATGTAAATAAATGAAACAACAGCAAATTGTATTGGTGTGTATTCCCTTGACTCATTCTTCAAGACTCCCTTTGTAGAGGAGCAGTGTTGTGGAAGAACTTTAGAATTTAGGGAACATTTAAATCAAAAATTCAGGGATTCTTTTAGTGTGGATCTTGGTTGAAGTTCTCCCTCTTTTAAAAGTTGTGTGGGATCTTATGAATCTGACTGTTCTTGTGGCTTTGGCTATTTGGCACTCTTTCTCTTGCAGAAAGATGAGTTGAAGAAAATTCTAACTACCAAGGAAAAACAGCAGGAAGAAAGCTTAAGAACTATTGAAGCTCTGAAAGCTAAGCTCAAATATTATGAAGTATGTTACTTGGTTGGAAATGTAATGTAGCATTTGATATTTTTACAGTAGTAAATACTTAAGCAATTTAAAATTGTTGAAAGTCTGAAATGGTTATCTCATTGTCAAAGCTTTCCCTGCCCTTTAATCCCTAGTTTATCATATAGTAAAAGTTTGAAATGAATTTCCAGCTTTATTTTTGTTTTTTTTGCTGTTTGCTTTTAGGCTGACTTTGTGGGATCTGGAAGTAACTTTGGTAACAGTAAGTGTATTTCATTGTTAAAACGTGCCGTGCATGATGCAGTGTCAGAACACCTAGATGAGGGCTGTGTTTTCTGTCGTCTCTTCCTTTTGCTGCTGTTAACTATAGCCAAGCATGACGTGTGTCCCCACTCAGGACACAGTGAGCTGTCCCCAGCTGTGTTTGTACCCAACTGCTGGGGCAATCCCCATCAGTCTCACAACTGACTGGTCTTGTGAAATGTGCATTGAAACTCTGCTCATCATCTTATAACATGAAAAACAAGCTGAGCAAGAGCTGTGCTCCCAACAGAGTCTTCCTCTTTCCATTCTTCATATCTGAAACAGCGCTTGTGCCTGGTGCATGACAAGAAAACTGTGATCATCGTGAATGCTCAGGTGTTGGCAGGTTTGAAAGTGACTTTAAACCCAAGACCTCAGATTACGCTTCTCTTAGAAATTATTCAATTTCCAGCAGCTGAAGTCTTTTGCATCCAACGTGGTTGCAGGCCTGCCTTGCACTTGTGTAACTTCAGATGTCACTCAAGTTGTCCTGAGCTGTCACAAGGGCTGTTTGCCTGCCTGTCAGGAGGGATCATTTGTCTGGAGTGCACGGGGACGATTTCCCTGGTGTGTTCATGTGCAGACATGCAGCTAGCTCCAGGTGGCTTTCAGGACGGTTTTGTAGAACAATACCTAGCCTGGCATAGCAGGGGGATTGTTTTTCCATAGTAGGAGTATATCCAGACTTCCTAGGTGACTCAATTAAGCTGGAGTTGTTTTAATACCAAGTGCTTAGACACCAGCCTGCAGCCTAGTGCAGTCCCACTGAGCACAATAAAACTAGGGAGGAAAATTGTAGTTCTTGTCACTTTGTTACTGTTTTTTTAAACAGAGACTGAATACTGTTTGCTTTGCAAATCTAGGAAAAGAAGATTTATTACTTAAACAAGGCCAAGTGTTTGCTGTGGAGTCACAGGTAATAAATATTTTGCCACTTGAGAGAATTTTGAGATAGTTATGCTTGGGAAAGCTGAATATAAATGTATATATATTAAACATGGCTTCTGAATACAGCAGTTTCAGTAATACCGGCTTTGCCATGTTCATTTTTAACTGCTGATGCCCTCTAGAGTTACATGTGTGCCATAGCTGTAAATGCTGCAAAATGGTTCCATACCGAATGGTCTGTGCTGAACATTCTTAAAACTGGATCACAGACTTCAACGGTCACAGTGTAAAGTGCAATGGGTTTTTCACCTCCATAATTTTTTTCTACTTTAAATTCAGCTAAAATTCAGAAGACTTTCTTTTCCTGACAGCTATACAATGCTTTCCTGCCAGTTTTGTTTGCTGATAGCTGCTACCGTCCAAAGTAACAATTCAGTTATAAACAAGGTCCATCAGACCCTTACAGCGAGCCATGTATGATAGGGGTTGGTCCTAAGCGCAAAATGTTTCTTAAACGTGAGTAGTTGAGCTGTAATTCTTCTGGAAGCCAACTAGCTGAAAAGACCGAACCATGCCCACCGCAGGAAATAAGTGGCTTTAGGCTAGTGATGCCTGGCAGTTATGTACTGCTTTCTGGTCCTCCCAAGAGGAATGAGAGATCCTTTACTGGATGGTAAATTACCCTCTTCTTCAGCCTTTTCAGAGGGAGGGTTCTGTTAGCCATGGCATACTGCATTCTGATTCCTTTTAAAATTATTTTCACATGTTTGAGGGACAGGGGAAATCTCTTAAATTAAATGTCTTCTAGCAAGTGAGTGATTAAATGTGAATAATGAGGGAAATTAAATGAATATACCACTTGGATATCAGGAGAGTCTGGTGACTGGGAAACAGTGATGTAGAGCTGTATTCAACATTTTTCCTGTTAAAAGCTGAAATACCCATGTTCTGTAATATGGGCAAGGAGAGATTAGTGTGTTTCTAAGAAAAAAAAAATCTCTTGGACAAATTGTGTGCTCACATCAACATATGTTTAAGACAGTTATGTAGATGGCAGTTCGTATATGTATATATCTCACTTGTCAAACTTGTAAACATGTGTCTGCTTTGTGCCAATTTATCTCTAGTCCAGGTCCATGCTGCGGCCCCTGGAGCTCTCCCTGCCTAACCAATCATCCAGTTCAGAGAAGGAAATTTTAAAGAAAGAACTTGACAACATGAGGACCTGCTATGGTGCAGCAAAAGAAGAAATTAGCAAACTGCAGAGAGAACTGTCTCTCAAGGTGTCTGAATGTAAAGCTTTGGCATCAGAGTGTGAAAGAACCAAGGCAGAGTCTGATGGACAGATAAAACAACTGGAAGATGCTTTAAAAGATGTACAGAAAAGAATGTTTGACTCCGAAGGCAAAGTTAAGCAAATGCAGACCCACTTTCTCGCTCTGAAAGATCACCTGACGAACGAAGCTGCTTTGGGAAACAGTAAGCTAACAGAGGAGCTGAAGGATCAGTTGAAAGAAATGAAAACGAAGTACGAAGGAGCCTCTGCTGAAGTGGGAAAACTAAGGAACCAGATTAAGCAGAATGAATTGCTGGTGGCGGAATTTAAGAGAGATGAAGGAAGGCTAGTGGAGGAAAACAAAAGGTTGCAGAAGGAACTTGTTAAGTTGGAGATGGAGCGAGATAAAAGGGGAAGAAATGTCGTGGAGTTAGAAGGGCAGCTCAAAGAAACAGCAGCAAAGTTATCCCACTCTGTGACTTCAGAGAAATTTGAAAACATGAAGAGTTTGTTATCAAACGAAGTGAATGAGAAAGCAAGGAAGTTAGCAGAGATGGAAGGAGAGCACAAAAAGCTGCAGGCAGAGGTTTTGCTTTTAAAGAGGGAATCTGAGAGTCAGAAAGCTAAACTTGCTCAGCACGTAAAGCCAGAAGACCACGAACAAATGAGGAGTGGATTTGAGCAAAAAAGTGAGGAACTTGGGAAGACAATTTCTGAATTGTCACAGAAGAATCAGAGTCTGCAGAAGGAACTTGAAAGGTTGCAAATTGATAACAAGATGCTTAAGCAGCAAATCCAAATGCTAAAAACTGAAATTAAAAGCCAGAATGTGCCTTTAAAAATTCACGAAGAACTGAAGAAAGCAAATGATCTGACTGTTGGTGACCTGACCAAAAAGCTTTTTGAAGTAACAAAAAAGTACAATGAAAGCAAAGCAGAAGCTGAAAAGTTGCTGGCAGAGAAGAACAATTTAAGTGAGAATATCTGCCACTTCCAAGCTGTCTACCTGTCTCCAGAGCAGCACCAAAAAGAAGTGGAAGCTTTAAAATCTAATGGCATTGAACTTGAAAAGCAGCTTGCTGAGCTTCAGAAAAAATACGATGATGAACAAGCAAAAGTGTGCAACCTCGTCTCTGAAAACACAGCCATAAGAGAAACTCTGAAGGATCAGTACGTGTTGGCTACGACTCATGAAGAGATGAAAACAGTCTTGAACAACACGCTGGAAAAGACTAATAGGGAGCTGTCAGATCTGAAGGAGAAAACTGAAGAACTAAAGAGAGAATTCATGAGGGTAAATGAAGAAAATGGAACTTTGAAAAATAAGGTGAAACTCTTACAGAATCAATTACAAACTGAGTGTATAAGTCTAAAAGATCACGAAACTACAGTGGCCAGTTTAAATAAAAGCGTGCAGGAACTCCAGGAGAACAACGCTGCAATTATGGCTGAATATAAGAGAGGTCAGGAAGAAATTTTGCAGTTACATGCAGAAATTGAAGCCCAAAAGAAGGAACTTGACACAATTCAGGAATGCATTAAGTCGAAATACGCCCCGGTTGCCTCCTTTGAAGACAGAGAGCAGAGCTTTGAAGCCACGGTGAAGGAGTTAAGAGCCCAGCTGCAGGAACAGGTGCAGAAGTGCAGAGAAAGTGAGGAGGAAAACAAGAAGTGCAAAGAGGAGAATGAAAAGCTCAAAAATGGTGTTTTGTCCATCCAAAATGACCTGCAGCAGAACTATATCCTTGCTGAGAAATCCCGTGAAATGGAGAAAATGTTTGCAAGTAAAATGGAGGAGTTGAATAAGCAGTTGAGGGAATTGCTGCAGAAATACACAGGCAGGAAAGAAGAGAGGGATGCGCTGACAGAGAGTGCTCAGCAGCCCGTAACGATGCAGGCTCAGCACCTTTCAGTAGAGCAGATTGAAGCCCTGAAGAAGGCTCTTGGTCACACTGTAGAGGATCTGAAGGAAGCCCTCCAAAGTAAGAAGGAATGTTACGACAAAGAAACACTGAAAGTAGGAGAACTAGAGCAAGAATTGTCAGATCTGAAAAAATCTTCAATGCCTTTGGTAGAATATACACAAATGAAGGAAATGCTGGAACAAGAAATTGTAGCAACCAAAAACAACTTGAAAGAAAAGGAAGAAGAAAACAGAGTTAAAAATGAGGAGATCTTGAAGTTGCAGTCTGAGATTCAGCATACTCAGCAAGCTCTAAGGGACCTGCAGAGCAAAGAAGTGATCGACGTCTCAGAATACAAATCCATGAAGAGCACTCTGGAGGCCCAGATTAATAGCATCGCTGAGAATTTGTCCAGTGTGAATAAAAAGTACGAGGAAGCGTGCGAGGAGGCTTTGCAAGCTAAAAAGAGCGAGCTTTCTTTGAAGGATGAAAAGGAGTTGCTTCAGTTACGGAGCTGCAGTATTGAGCAAGAAATCAAAGACCAGAAAGAAAGATGTGATAAATCATTGACAACGATTATTGACTTGCAGAAGAGAATACAAGAATCTGCAAAGCAGGTGGAAGCCAAGGATAACAAGGTAGGTTGTGTCAGTTCACGTTCTTGATATTTTCAGTTCAGAGGTAAGGAACCAGGCTGCACATACAGCTGCCTAGGCATTCACGCTTGGCTTTGTGTTCTGAGCATTGGGTACCCAGGGCTGGTCCCAGGCTGCTAAGGTGAAGTCCTGGTTTTGGAATCCTGACACTAAGTTTTTCTAATTCCTCATGTGCTTCAGGCATCATTTGTTATATTTAAACTCAAACCTTCAAGGTGAGTTTCAGACCTCTGGGGTATAAGCTCATTCTTCCATCAATCTGATGACCTGAATGTTTTCAGTTTACTTTTTAAATACGAAAAATATGCCTGGCTTGGTTTCCAGGTTGATAAACTACCTCAGCACTTTGTGTGAGAGATGTTGTTAGCCTGATGTAAGGAAGATGATTTTGCGACGAAATAGTTTTTGAAATGTCTAAATGGAGCTTATTGATCTTAAATACGTTTGGTTCACTTTGACAGATAGTTAGTGCGAAAACACTTTCTTACCGTAAAATCCAGGAGTAAGAAGCAGTAGTAACTCTGAATCTAGGAGATATTTGACACAGACATTAGGCACTCTATGTTGTTCTGAGAGTTTTGCTTTATATTTATGTTAAATATATTAATATATTTTAATATATTAAACATATATTTATGTTAAATGTGTGCTGTTTGTGTTCCTTTCTGGATAGGTTATATTTGCAAGTAGCTTAGAGCTGTATTTGTTCAGCATCTCTGGCTTATCTTCTGACTGTTTATTGTCCTCTTTAGAAATTAGACCCAGACTATCTTTAGAGCATAAGTCTGTTATGTCGCTGGCTGGCTTTAAAAAATGTCAAAGGATGTTAGTTTTTGCTAACTGAGAAATCCTTAAATGAGGTTTGTGTGTGCTTTTTTTAAAGATAACAGAGCTGCTTAATGACGTAGAGAGGTTAAAACAAGCTCTTAATGGCTTGTCTCAACTTACTTACACCACTGGGATTCCCTCAAAGAGGCAGAACCAGCAGGTTGAAATGCTCCAGAACCAAGTGAAAACACTGCAACAACAGCTGGCTGTAAGTAGTTGTGCAAGGTGGTGTCTGAAATGCTGTAGTGTTGCTTACAGTTTCTTGTCTAAAGAAGGTCGCTCTAGCACTAGGGTTGACTGTAGGCTTAGACTTCAAAAGTAGGGTGTTCATGAATTTTTTTTTTCATTTTTGTGAACTTTTCCAGATTAGAAGGACACAATTTAGAGAGAACTTATGCCTATGAGATATGCTGCTGTAGTTCATGCAAAGACCATTTCTGCATGCAAGTTCATAGGATCCCAGGAGGGTTTGGGTGGGAAGGGACCTAACAGCCCATGCCATGGGCAGGGACACCTCCCACCAGCCCAGGTTGCTCAAAGCCTCATCCAGCCTGGCCTTGAGCCCCTCCAGGGATTCAGCCACAGCTTCTGTGGGCAACCTGGGCAGTGCTCAGTATTGAGGGTGAAGGGGAACACTTCATGGTCAGCATTGTGGTTTTGTGCACAAACGTGTTTGTGGCCCCAGTGGCTTCCATAAAGCTTGTAGTTAAAGCTGTGTGTGTGAGCAAAGTTAGTTATTTGTAAATCTGTCCAGAAGGTAGGATACAGGCTTAATAGTACTTACAAGGTTGTCTCTTCAAAGGCAGAGGGTTCTTAAATTGGGTGGTTTTAAACAAATAGCCAATGCTGTTGATGAAACAAGTTTTTCATCTCAGCACCTGGGCTGACACAGTAGATCAGCCTGTCTCTGATAACCTTTCATCAAAACTGCTTTGCTCCAAGTAAGCAATCAAAAAAGTCACTGCTTGACTTTTTTTCTTGATTAATGAAGGGGATACAGATAACTTTAACCTCAAAATTCTGCTTTGGCTAGTCTGTGAGTGCACAAACCCAAGCCCACAAAGCTGGAAATGCACAAGAGTAGATGTTAAAAATTTGACTTCACCTCTTCTTCCTGTCTTCTCTTTATAGGATGCTAAAAGGCAGCATCAAGAGGTAGTTTCAGTTTATCGGACACATCTTCTTAGTGCTGTACAGGTATGATAGTCCCAAGCTCGGATTGTTTTGCTCTCTCATCTCAATGTAGACACTCTAGAGACACATTTCTAACTGTCACACTGGAAGACCTCAAAAAAAATTTGAAACTAGCATTAAGTGCCCGTTTTCATGTTGAGGGTTTTAGTTGGGAATGGACTGACCCAACAGAAGAGCAAACACACACCACAGCCGCTGTCTTACGGTGCCAGCTGGCTCCATGTGACTGTACGTGCCAGTAACCTGCTCTGGAGGGTGATGTTAGTGATTCTGCATCATCCCAGGTAATGCTGGAGAGAAATTTAATAAAGTTACAAACTTAATGCAGACTTATCCAGTGGCTCTCACAGAACAAAGAGCTGATCGACTAACACACGTCGTGTGAGTTCAGATACTAAGCGTACAAAAGCGGGATCGTTACTACAGGAGCAGGCTGTGGAGTCCAGAGCATAGCAGCAGTATTTTTTTCCCCCATGTCGTATTTTCATAGAGGGAACTGCTGTCTCAGAGGCACACCCTTCTTGTTCTCATGAGCAAAAAAAAACCCCAGGATTCCTAAAGTGTTTCAGATTTTCTCAGAGTGGTGAAAATACAGCAATGAGTTAAGACTTTTGGGTAATTTTGAAGAATCTCCTGATGTTAGCGATAGCTGGTTGACACTTATGGGATTTTGGATTTTTCTTTTAACTGAGTGTTTGCTTGCTCTAGGGTCACATGGATGAAGATGTCCAAGCTGCTTTACTACAGATCATTCGAATGAGACAGGGACTTGTTTGCTGATGTGCTTAGTGCCATTGCTCTTGAAGGCTGCTGCATCTTGTGGGAGTGCTGTGATTATGGTAGTGATAACCTTCATGAGAGTTAAATAATTACGATAATATAGCTGCAATTAAAACCTCTAAATATGAAACAACTTTCAAAGCTGAAAGATTTTTCTCTTTCTAAAACAAGAAAACAGGGCTACTGAGTTTCAGATCTGACGTTTCTGTCAATAGACTCATAATAGATGTAGAATGTCTTTTAAAGGTGGTACGCAAGCTGACTGTCAAAATGATGACATAGTAGTTAAATTATTTTAATGTCTGATTGACCACTTAAAACAAGGCCCATACCCAGAAACTCCAGTTTATCCTATAACATGAACTCTCATGGTATGGTTAAAAATAAACCGTGTTCAAATGAGCTTGGCTAACTATTGTAGCTGTATATCTCCTTTAATGATTAAGAGAAAGTGGCTGTTTTATGTGTGCTGATGAAGACATATTACAACGTGTAGTAAATCAGCTGCAAAGGTAGATGAAAGGTATTTGGGTAGATGTTGTGACTTGGCTGGCCAAGTTACAGACTTTATTTAAATATAAGCTTAAGATGTAGTGCCTTTGCTTTTTTGCGAGACTTAAAAATCAGGTTTTCCTTCAAAACACTAACTTTTGGTTGCCTCCCTTTCCCCGAGGTTTTTATGGATGCTTTGTACCATTGATTGCTGTAGGCTAACACAGGAGGGCTGCGGTGTCGTGGGTTATAGAGCAGCGCCTTCAGCTAAGTGCAGTAGTCCTACATCTGCATAATTTAATTCTTCGTTAAGCCTACTGTGGGTGTAGAGTGAGCAGCTCATTAAGCTGTACACTAGATAATTCAGGTATTGGATTTTCAAACACTATCTCATGGAAGTTTAAGGTATTTTCCTCTAACTGTAATTTGTGTAGTGTGATCTTATCTATGGGGAAAGATGCAAATAGTAAGGATTAATGAAATGAAAAATTCTATTTGCTTGGAATGTACGTGTTAAACAAGACAGGGTTTTATTTTAACTGAAGGATGGTGTTCCCACAAGTAAGTTTTATAAAGAAAATATGAAATTTGGGACTATTCAAATGAAGCAATTGAAAAATGAATCTGATAAAATATGTGACTGTTTTAATCGAGCAAACAGTATAAGTACTACCAGTAGCCATGTTAACTTCAGTCTACTTGGTTGAAAGCAATTGCTTGTAACTAGCGAGTAGGAACCTGGCATCCTGATGCAGAAAAGACAAACTTCCTCTTCCCTGTTCCTGGAAAATAAGGACTTGAGTCAGAGTGCTGAGTCCTCTGCTTCATGTTAATGGGGCTTCCCGGCAACCACACAGGCTTGGGTGTCTTTTTTGTTTTTAGTATTATGTTTGTTTCCTTTTTTGGTCCCTTTTTGGGCAGTCTTCTTCTAGAACTGAAGAGACAACTGCCCCTTAGAGGAGGATACAGACATAGTGACAAATGTGCAGGGCAGTTTTTATTATATAAATACACTTAATATATTGACTAAATATGTGTCTGTAGTTAAACAGATCTGCTGCTGCTTTCCTTTAATTTCTTAGAGGACTATTACAGAAAACATCTCAGTATATATACGTTACTTTTTAGCCAAATTCTTTTATGATTGCATTACTTGAAGCTCTTATTAGAGAATTTGTTTTGATATACTAACTGGCATATTTTGATATCGTATGTTTCCTTATTCAGGGAGTTCTATGTATGGTTTTCTAAATTTCTCCCATATTACATTATCAATAAAATGTTTTCTTCTTTTTTTTATTGTAGTGGTCAGTTCTGTAAAAGGTAAAGAAATGTAAACAGCTCGGCAAAAGAGTCTGGGTAGCAGAGGATATTGAACTGGTTTGAATGCTCTTGAATACCAGGTACCACTGGTTTGTCAGATGTCTGCTGGGATTACTGGGTTTTCTGTCTATTTCCAGAGTTTATGATTGGTAAAATTTTGAAGTTGATCAAGACTCAAGTTTCTGCCGGTTAGTTCTTCAGAGTAAATGGACTCTGGACGCTTCTGCACCAAAGAGGGCAAGCTGTCTGTTATCGTGGCCGTTAGGTTTGGGTGGGAGCCACTTTTAACGAGACTGGATTCCCTGCCTGTTCTTGGGCTAAGCAACCGTGGCAGAACAATACCACAATCCTTTCTGGATGCTCAGTTTGGAAGTGAAGGGCTCTCTAATTTCACCATTAGCTTAATTTAATTTTTGATGGTTCAGATTATCTCGTCCAGCCCATGGGACATGAAAATGAGTGGGGTTGCTAGGGTCTGAGCAGTAGAAGTGAAACTTTCCTGCATTAAATGATGGCTGGAGCAATGCTTTCTTCCTTGGATCTTTGAGGAGCTGCTTGTGTTCTGAGTTGTAAGCAGAAGCTCTCTTTAGGGTTCTTGTAAATCTCAAATTTGACCTTGGAAAAAAAAAAAAATCATGTGAGTATACACTTTTGAGTTATTTCTGAAGAGGAACTTGCACTTGGGTAGGACTGTTTCAAGATTTGATATGTCTAAACCTTCCCTTTGTCAGTAAATACGTTCTGTCAGCTTTACTGACTCAGCTAATCTGCAGGATATCGTCAAGTGCTTTTCACCGATAATTTTCTGATAACTTTATATATTCTCAGGTATTTTGATCTCCAACCATGTGTTTTTCTGCAGAGCGAAGGCCAGTTATTTAAAAGCTTTTTCAGTTATATTTACATCCTCTTGTATTTTTTTGTAGACAAAGTAATTTCTTTCTGCTGGGGTGTTTTACTTTTGCTGTCCTTGTTTTAAGAGGGAGGGGAGCGAGTGAAGATTAACGTGCCACTTAAACACCAGCTTGAAACATCTTCAATAGCAAGCTGCTAGTTGAAAATATTCACTGCTCCTCCACTCCTTGACCCATTCCACAGCAGCTGCCTGGAAGTGCTGAGGTTCTGATGGTGCTGAGCCTTGGTTGCTGCCACTGCTGTTCCAGCAGCTGAATTGGTGCCGTAGATCTGAGCTTTCTCGTTATGTTTAATGACTTCAAGATCGCTTTTGCAGCTTCAGCCCAATGCCATGTTACTTGAAGCATGAATATGATTACTGGCTTCACCCATTGCAGTACGTATAATTTGAAAATAAATCATTAAATTGACCATTTTTCTACGAGATGTGAATTAGTAGCTGGAGTTGGGAAGTTGGGTGGGTGGTTTGGTCTTGGGGTGTTTTTGCCTCTTTAAAACATTTCCATAATACTCCTCTGTATTTCCTGTTAGAGTGATACTAAAAAGGGGATATTAAGTTGAGAAGAGAAGTTGCTACTTGTTCGGGAGGGCGGAGGGAAACCCACCAAGGCTGGTGGCACATCTTTTGCGGTAACATTTCATTTGCACATCATCAGGTGGCTTCCCCTTGGAGGAGCAGAGCTTTTCCCAGCTTGGCGGCAGAAGGTGGTTGCGGGGTTTTAACTGCAGTTACTTTGCCTTTTGCACAACACTGTTCTTAACAGCGGGGCTGTACTTGGGAAAGATTCCTACCTGGCCTTTCCTCCCAGGTAAGTACTTGAAAGTCTTGCTTTAGAAATAAACGCAAGATAAAGAATGGCAAAGGAATGAGAAACTAAATCTGAATTTCCCTGGGAGTGCTGTGATGCAATATTCTGTGTAACGCCCGGTAGCTCCGACTCTTGTTCCCTCTATATTAGTGACGCTGTCACATCCCAGCGGGCAGGCAGTAAGCTTGGTGTTTGGGGTTGTACTGGGTGTGGGCTGTTCAAATACTGTTCAGCCAGGGATGCCTCCAGGCTCACGCTAAACGAGCAAGTCCTTTGGCAGTGCTGTGTGAAGTTTGGGGTTTGTTTTGGCTCCGGTAAAATCTGGGCTGTGTCCACGTACCGGTGAAGTTCCCATGGCGGTCAGAATCCGTGTCCTCGGTACAATCAGCCGCGAGTTGTCACCTGTCCGGGGAAGGGAGCCTCCGATATTGATGTGTTCATGGACAGACGTTGCTCGTAAGGGAGGGGAGGAAACGGGAGGTCACAAAAATGTCAAATGTAAGTGAAAGGCATCTAGGGGGTTCAAGGGGTGCGTCACAGGTATTTTGTGATCTGTTCCACGAAATGGTAAAGCAGCATTAATGAGGTAACACAGCCTATAACTGATTGTTGGCACAACGTTCCTGTTATGTCATAGCACTTCTTAAAGTGAATATGTGACTTCTTGTTTTGTTTTGAGTAGCTGACTTAGAAATATATCTGAATCCTGGAAAGTTTATGTCGAGATTACTGCTTTTTAAATCTAATGCTTGTATTGCTCTGCCAAGTTGGAAAATTAACTTTTAATAGAAAAAAACATACATGTAATTCGGTCACAGCTATTAGATCAGATGGATTTTACATTAAGTGAAAAAGATGTTGAGCATTTAAGGGCCATTAAGTTGTGAAGCTTTTTATTGTTGCACTCGTAGCCTTCAAGCCAGCACTCTGCTGTGAAGAATATTTATTTTTACATTTGCAAAGTATGCTAGCTGATGGGAAGGGAATACATTTTAAAGGAAAATAGGACATGAAAATGTGCTGGTTTCCTACTTTGTGAACAGCTGGTTTTATTTCATAATAATTAGTTTTACACTTCAATAAATGTTGGGGCTTTTTGCTTATATGCTCTTCGAATACAGTGGAGAAGACTTTAAAAATTCTCAGCAGGGCATCAACGTAGAGTTTTATAATCTCATGGGGATATTTCAGAGTAAGATGGGATCTTATTAAAGGCTCCTCAGTTCTTGGGGGCCAGGTGTAGCATAAGAATTACTTTGGGTGCAAAGTCACTTCTAGCTGGTGTCTTGTCTTGCCGTACTCCTGGCTGGAGTTTAGCCCTTGTAAGATACCAACAAACTTACAAATGGTGAGTAGAGATCAAGTAAGGTGGTGGTGTGAAGGTGGTGGTGTGAGCTTGTCCCAAGTGACTTGGAGTAAATATGAGTGAAAGACAACTGTGTGTACACATCTCAGCTCTTAGTCTGAGGCTGTCAAGCTGTTGGAGGTTTTTCTGGAGGTGCTGTGTTGATATCTTCCGTGCACACAGGGAGTGGGTGTGATGCTCCTGGGAAACATGGGATCTCTGGTGCTCGTGCTTATTTCTGTACGAGAAATTTGTGTCAGAAATGCAGTAACCCCATCCCAGCAGTCTCCTCCCAGCCGCAGGCAGTGAAGTCTCTCACATCCTACTGCTGCGAAGGGGTGGAGAAGATCAGTGGGCTTGGAAGCGGTGACACGCCGGGACAGAGGGAGGTGTTCGGTAAAAGCAAAAGCTTGCAGGAGGTTAGGCTGGAGGGAAGCAGGGGCTGAAGAAAGGGTAACAGGGTTGTACGGTCTCAGATTTACCTGGGGAGCGTGAGGGAAGTACAAACATGGATTAATTTGGGCAGCTGTGAAGAATCCTGGCATTCTGCTATTTTTTTTCTCTTTTCTGAAGGAGGGTGTAGAACGAGGGAGGATGGTGCAGTTCCCCTAGGCACAGGCTCCTGGGATTCCTGTTTGTTCCCCTGTGTGCCCCCAGGGAGAGGGCTGCTGCTGGGAAGAGGACAAGTGCTTACCCCTCCGAGGGGGTCCTTAGGGAAGGAGGAATACTTTGCAGCACTCTGTTAAGGGTTATAACCTTCCCAGGAAGGCTGGAACTTCATTTCCCCGATGGCCAAGAGTGCTTTATCTGCAGCAGAACAGAAGAGCTTTTGCTGCCTTCTTTCTTGTTTCCGAGTTTTTTTTCATTTTGCTGTGGGAGGTGCTGCTGGGAAAAGGCTTCTCCAGCTGTGATTGACCAAAGCTTGGCATCCTGAGCCAGGGCTGCCCTGGGACACGTGTGACAGAGGAGGTGCTCGGTGCCGTGGCTCGGTCCTGGCAGAGGAGGGGTTCTGTGCTGCACAGGGGGTGTTATGGGGGGTTGGGCTGGGGGTAAGGGAGGGGACAGGGATGTGACATTGCGTGGGAGGACTTCAGATGAGTATTCATTTCTCTGCAAATGTGGAGAGTTTATTCTGCTTATTCTCGTGAGCTGTTATAGAGCTAAGAACTTGGGGAATAAAGAACGGGTGATGCAAAGCTGTAAAATTACCAGATCACCGTCTTCAGGCTGCGCGTGTCTGTCTTGTTCCGCTTTAGAGATGCATCCTCAGAATCTCAAAGTCAAGGCTGTCTGCAGGCATTCACCGTTTGCTTGCCAGGAACGTGCCTTTGGAAAGCTGAAGTGAGATGATTTAACAGCCTCGTCCCCGCGGCAGCGCAGCCCCCGTGCCCCCGATGCACACACCAAACTGGGTGCTGGTGGCTTGCTCCTGGCGTCCGATGGAGCACGGGGTGGGATTTACAGACTACCCAGGTCTCCTCTGCAGTATCTCAAATGCGATTGATGGGGAATCCGGGGACGCATTTTAAAGTAAATTACATGGAACAAATAAACCCATCTGCTTCTGAAGTGCTCTTGTGCCTTTGAAAAAGCTGGCTGTCTGCTGGGGTTTTGAGAGTGTTTTTATTCATTCTAATTGAATTGACCTAAAAAAAACAAAAGGCAACGACTGAACAAAAAACCCCACCCTAGCGATGTGTGTGCCTGCTCAGGGGATGTCTGCTTTTAATCCCCGCTGGCTCGCTCGGACAGCTGTGATGGTAAGGGTGCTGTGATGACTCCCTTGCAGAAGGCTTTGCTGTACCCTGGGGTCTGTTCTGGGGGCAGCTGTCGCTGGCCGCTGCGGTGTGCAGGGTGTGTGGCCATGTGCTCGGCCAAGAGTGGGTGAAGAAAAGCCTCTTTGGAGCCACTTTGGGCAGTTGCCCTGTTGCTAGCCTGGAAGGAAAGGAAGCCCATGGCAGGAGCATCATTCTGGGCAGGGCAGCCTGGTCTGCTTTTTGTCCTAGCTTTTGAGCTGACCCGTGCTCGTAGCCGCTTGCTTCGGAGCTGAGAGGAGCACCTGAAACACTTGAAAGAATCTCTCCAGTGCGGTCCATCTCTGGCTGTTGCGTTCCAAGCTGGTTTTATTCCTGTTCTCTTCTTGAAGCTGGGTGGGATCTGGAGGGGATGTGTTCTCCTGCGCAGGTCTGGGTTTGTCTGCGTGGTTTTTGGTGAATAACTCTGTGTCCTTTCTGGGAGCAGGAGGCGGCCGGGAGGCAGAGGGGGAAGGCTGTGTGCTTTTCTAGGCAAGATGATGAACCCGAAGGGGCTGCAGACCCTGCCCAGCAAAACCTCTGTTTCAGCAAGTGACTGCTGGGCTGTGAGGGGAGAGAAGGCATCCTGCTTGTCACATCAAGGTTCCTATCAGACTTGTCTCCGAAAGACATGTACTTCCCCCTGTTATTTTCAGATGCACGTAATTGCAGTGTACCTGCAGAGCTGCTGCCTGGGGCTCTGGCAGGTGATTCTCTGCCCTGTGGCTCTGAGGCTTTTTGTGCCAGCTGGATTTCCTAATTGACAGCGTTCGCTCTGCGCTGGTAGGGCAGGGCATGATGTAGAACAAGTGTCATCGGGGAGGAAAAACTGGCAAAAGGATTTTGTCTTTACCTTGGTACAAAACACTTACCCAGGAATGTGCTTATCTGGTGTATTCCCATCTCGGGCATGAGATGCTCTTGGATTTCTGTTGAAAGGAGATGCCCAGGAGGGGTTAAAATGCTGCAGATGGACTTTCCTTAGGAAGATACAGTGTCACCTGTGCCAGCTGGCTATAGGTATGTGACTGCCTTAACTGTCCTGAAATCCTGGGAACGTGCCCTGGGGGGACAGGAGAAGAAAAAATGAACACCAGAAATAGCCCAGAGCTGGACAGCAGGACAGAGCTTTAAATTCTTAGATGGGGCAGTGGTTGATGTGCAGCCTTGTGGGTGGCTGTGGAATCCCCAGAGGCTCAATACCGGGGAACTGATGGGTGCTGAACCGCGCAGCACCCTGGGCAAGCCTGGGTCTGGCCCCGCCGCAGCTGTCGGCAGGATGGGGACTCGTCCCCACTGCTCTGGAACAGGGTCATGCTCAAACCCTGGCTTCTGCAGCTGCTCCCCTGTGCTGCTACCGAGCCTGTGATCTAATATCATACTCCAGGCTGCTGGGCCATCAAAACAACCCTGAAAATCACGTGTTACCACTGTTTGTGGAAGCAGAAAGGAAAAAAAAAAGCTTCTGGTGGTTAATCGCGGGTGCCGGGCAGCTCAGACACATGGACGGGCTGTGCAGATGCTTTCACAGCGTATGAGCTGCTGAAAGAGCCGGGAGGTTTGAAGAGCTGTGAGCATTGCCCATGGTGGATATCAGCCAGAGAACAAGGTTCAGGTGGCCTGGCTTCCCCCAGCACCCAGGATGAGTGGGGAGGAGATGACCGCGGTTGGGCAGAAGCGTTTGCGGAGGAGCAGAAATGCCTGCCGCACGGCGTGTTCCGCACGGCGTGTTCCGCACGGCTGCGCAGGAGGTGGTGTGTGGAGACGTTTCTTCTCGGAGCGCTTGTGTGGGCACTTCTTCAAAGCTTCTCGTGTTTGCCGTGGAAGTGTTGGGTGGCATCAGGAAAAGGAGGGGAAGTGGGAGATGATTGTTTTAACAGAGAGAAGCAATTCTAAACCTGTCTCACGATGAGAATTTCCATAAATAAGCAATTTAGGGGGAAAAAGGACTTCTGAATACTTATGTTTAGGGGAAGACATTGCAGTTAATTCTGCTTTAAAGGCAGTTTGCCCTCTGGTGATATGATTGACTTCGTTGGCAAAGAAGGGGTGGCTGTGCGCTGATGGCAGAAGCAGAGCTGCTCAGGGCGACAGGAAACCTCGTGCTTCGGGGTTGCTCATGGCTTTTGACACTTGGTGTGTACTTAACCGCTGACTTGTGTGTGCCCTGACCAGGATTTGGACTCCCACAAACCTGGGAAGTATTGCTGGGAGGATCTTGAGGCTCCAATTCTGTTCAAGAAACTCCTGGAAGCCCTGGCCGAGTTCCCTGACCCTGTCCCACGTGCAGTTTTTCTCTGGATGTTTCACGTAGGTGACTCTCTGCTGGCGTGGGGAGAGGTTTCTTTGCAGGAGCTGTTCCCAGCGCCCTTGGGTTCTGTGATGCCTGGCACCGCGATGACATCCCCTGCAGCGGGAGCAGGTTGGTGCTCCGTCAGCCACTCTCGCCGCTTGTGCGGCTCCGGTGCGTGTTGCTCCCATCCTGAGCTGGTTTGTGGCCAGTTTTGTCCCTGTTTTGGTCTCACACCACCGCTGTCCTGCAGCGCCGATGCTGCTCTCCCTTCTCAGTGCTTCCTGCCTCCGTGCCTCTGAACAGGGCCTGGAGCTCCTTGGGTGGCGAGGCTCTGCCAGACGTGTCAAGCTTTGTTCTCCCTGGGCACTGGCAGGGACTCAACATCATCTCCTCGGTGTCTTGAGCCTGAGCCAAACAACCTGCTCTCGGTTAACTCCTGCTGTTCCTTGGGCTGATCCGTGATCTGGGAAGAGCTCCAGCATGTGTGGAGCATTTCAGACCGCCTGCTCCCTGCTCTCCCCTCTCGTACGGGCTCTTGCCGCTGCCTTTCCCATCCAGGGTGGGTGGTGCCGGGGGGGATGGCTTTGGGTGCCGTCAGCTGAGACTTGTCGCTGTCCTTTGGGAGGATTGCACACCCGAAACCAGCCCCCTCGGGGCAGCCTGCGGGGAGCTCCTGCCTGGTTCTGCTCCGCTTTCCCCTCGTCTCCATCCCATCAGCTGGTCTTTGAAACTTGCTCTGAAGTGTCACTTGGGGGTCACCTCAATACATCTCCTGCTGTCCCTTGTGGCTGTTGCTGTGTAGGCTAGACAACACACATAAAATAAATTTAAAAAATCACTTTTCTTTTTTAAATAACCAACCCACCCCGATTCTGTGTCTGCTTTGGAACCTGCTGAGCAGCAGATGGCTCCGCGCTCTTTGCGAGCACCCGTCCTCTCCGTACCAAGGAATTGACTACGTCATGTTGTTCAACAAGCCACAGAAAATAATATTTTAATCCAACCTGGCTTCCCCCTTCTTCCTCCCACCCCCCCGTGGTTTGTTGTCTCGCTCGGTAGCTTGCCGTAATGCCTTTCGCCCCTGATTGGAAACACAAGACGTGGCTTCGTGACAAGCTCCGTGGCTTCCCCCTATGCTTAACATACCCTACAAATTGTTTGCTCAACTTTGGCGTCTTGCCTCGGAGGAATTTTTGTCGTTTGAAGGTTTTAAATCAGCTATTCGAGCCCCTCATGCTCGTGAATAAGAGACTGTTGGTTTACAGGAGACACGCTCGCCGGGTTTCGGACCTCGCGGGGATGGTGCTGCCTTGGGCAGCCCGCGGAGCCGATAAAAAACCCCAAAACGCTGCCCTGGGAAAAGTCATTTATAGAAAATAAGTGAAATGAGTAGACGTTTCTGGCCACATGTTGCTCATTTTCTCTTTATTGCTTTAACATGTCTTCGCTGGACCGCGTTGCCGTCGGAGGCGGCTGGTGCCAGCGCTACACCTGGCTGGGGCTGGAGAGGAGCGGGGTCTGGCCTTTCATCTGCGCTGGCTTTTGTTATGGTTGGAACCGAGGATTGGCTCCAGATCAGACAAAGGGTGAGCTGAAAACCGTCCTCGGAGCTGGTTTCTAGAGGAAGCCTTATAGGGCTGTGTGTGGGGGGTTTGGGTGGGTTTTTTTTTTTCTTTTTGGAGCTCTTGTATCAAGTTTATATGCTGGCAGAGGCAGGAAACCATTGTGTACAATATGGCAAACAGAGCTAGCAAGCAGCCCGGCCAAAGGCTATAAATTATTATTTTAATTTCGTGGTTTATGGTTTCTTGTTGACTCCAGATCAATAGGAAAAAGGTGCGTGGAGCCACCTCTTTTAATTAAAAGGCTGCTGTGATGAGGCTCCAGTGAGGGATGGAGAGAAGTGTGAAGGGGATGTGCCTGGGAGCAGATGCTGGTCTCCAGCGTGGGCTGTGCTGCTTTCCTCCGCTCATCGCTCGTGTTTTCTAGAGGCCAAGTTTCTTGAGGAGAAACCCGACTGCAGCGCAGCACGCTTTACCGAGTTTCCTTCCAGTCTGTTCCGTGTTTGCGTTCTCACATCCCAAGCCAGTGGACCTCGTTTCCCACTGAACAAAAAGCCAGTGTGTTTTAGGGGAATTTTCTGCTTATTTTAAAGGAATTCTCGTTTCATTTCACCCTGAACTCAGGACGCTCTCCCCGTAGTGCTGAGAAATCATTAGCATTTTGCACCTAACAGGTGCAGCAATATTTTTCTTTCCGAAGAATTTCCAGAGCGGATTGCACATCTGTAGCAAAGCTTGTATTTTCCTGCTCATCGCCTTCAGACATGGCTGTAATTAAATGCAGATATTAAAACTGAAGCCTAGTTTATGTTCCATAATTCTTAGGAGAATGACCCGTCGTATGATACTTGTTTGAAGTCTTAGTTAACCTTTAATCATTTGATGCTGAGTCTGGCTTTGATTTTTGCTGCAGGAAAAGAAAAAGTACATTTTGCAGAATCTTCAGGAAGGAAACATGCCAATCCCCTGGCATTTCTCATTGTGCTGGGAATGTTACGTCTGCAATCTCTTAGGCGATAAAGCCTGTGGAATGAGGGCTTTTTCCATTTCCATCCTTCGTCCCTGCCTCTCCTGAGCCTGGTTTCCAGCGGCAGAATAACTGAAATGCTGCTGAAGCTAATACGGGTGCTGGGGACCCGGGGTGGCTCGGTGCAGGGCTGGGATCGGGAATTTCCTCGACACCCAGCTATGCTGAGTGGGTATCTGAGGAAACCCTCCCAGGTGTTCAGAAAAGCAGAATTAGAACCGGTAACTCTTCAGCACATTCCGTGATGGAGTCGGAGCCAAAAGCTCTCCAGAAGCATCTCTGCCTGTTTGTTTTCGCCAGGGCTTGGAGCACTTCTGACCCCCTGAATTCTTCATCCCTGTGCTAGGGGTTGCTTTTAGAATCCCAGGATGGTTTGGGTGGGAAGGGACCTTACAGCCCACCCAGTGCCACCCCCTGCCATGGGCAGGGACCCCTCCCACCAGCCCAGGTTGCCCAAAGCCTCATCCAGCCTGGCCTTGAACCCCTCCAGGGATGGGGCAATTCCTTCCTTTTGCTGCAGTTCCTTCCCTATAACCATCACAGCTGTTTCCTTCTCCAAAGAAGGAGGAAAAAAAACCTCCCCCAGCTCCAGCCCAAGCCTGATGACTGCGGGTAAGTGGCCTGTAAGCAGGGACAGTGACAGGCGATGGTGCGAGTGACACAGCAGCTGGGGGAGCGAGGGACACGTGCTTCCAGCTGGTGTTGGGAAGCTCATCCCCTCTTCCTGCAAGAGGCTGGATCCTGCATCTGCTGGGGTAAAGCTGCCAGGCCACGGGGAGCACGGAGGGGGCCTGGGGTCCCCTGGACCATGGTGATGAGCTGGGGTCCTGGTGTCACCCAGAGGCTGGGCCATGGAGCGTGCAGCTGGAGAGATCAGAGGCAGGGGTGGGGTGGATGCAGGCAGGTTTTGGTTTGGTCCCCAGGTCCCTCTCTGCTGCAGCTCTGTCTGTGTGCCGGAGATAAAAGCATCTCTGCAGGCGCTTGGGGGGATAAACGCACCCGAGGCTTTGGAACATGGCATGAAACTGAAATTGGGACTGGCTGATGCTGCCAGAGCTCTCTGCTGACATCTCTAAGCACCGCGCTGCCCTTGTCGTGTACTCTTACTGGTTTTCTCCCGCTTTCCTGGGGGGAGCGGGTCTCCCGTTACCAGGGGGCTGCTCCCTTACATCTTGGCTGGGTTCTGAGTTGTCCACCCTGGGCAGTTGTTTTGGGGTTAAACACACGAGTTTGGAGATTCCTCTGCTTCCCCTGCACCCTTGGCTTGTCCCTTTGGGGCCGAGGGAAGTGCAGGAGCCCTGGGCTGCTGGTGGCCCTGCGACCTGCAGATGGTGCCAGAGCCATGGCCAGGAGCCGGCTCCGGGGATGCTGTGCCCGGTGGCTCGGGGGTGGCACTGGGAATTAAGTGGGAAGTGAGAGGAAATCTGGACCAAAAGCGTTCTGAAGTTCAGGGAAAGCTGTTATAGCAGAGAGCATTATAAAATCTACTGCTTTAGGCGTTCCCTCGGAGCAGGAAAAGCTTTGAAACCAAAACGAAGATGTGGAAAAGGTCCTCCACTTTTATAAAATATTATTTCTAGCTTCATCATTCTTGTGCGTTATGGCTGCCCTAGCACCAGTTGGGTCTGGTGCTGGACCCTGTTTGCCCAGTGGAAGATGATGGATGGATGGAGGGAAGCAGCAAGGTTTGCTCTGCGGTGTGCCTGTGCCAGGGGCTGCACACCAGCTCCCTTATCCACCCTGCCTGGTGTCTCTGAGCATCTCCCCTGGTTCTCAGTGTCCTTGAAGACATTTTCATTAATCTCTCAATCTGGGAGCATTTGACAGAGTTAAAAAAAAAGCAAAAAGCGAAGGGTAGTCAGGCTGTTGAATTATTCTTTCAGCGAGGAGGCAAGGCTGGCTGCGGAGCAGCGGTAGATCTGCCATGGTTCACAGCTAGCACAAGGCTGAAGTGCTTGATCTCTTAATTTCCAGAGATGTCGGATGGGCTGTTTGTTTCCCTGGTAGAAGCCCTCGTAGCTGGTCAGAATTGGGGGTCAGCTGCAGGTTCTAATGACAGAAGTGCCCGGTCCCTCCTGCTGCAGGGCTGTCAGCCTCTAGCACAAGCCTGGCATAGGCTCATACTGGGACCATCCGGAACGGCTCAGCCAAGCGTGGCCTCCCAGGGAAGCGTTGGTTGTACGGAGTCAGGATGCATCTTTCCCTTCTGAAAGAGGTGAAGCCACCTGTGGTGTCCCCCAAGACCAGAGCCTCTCCCTGCTGATGTCCAGCAGCAGCATCCCTGGAGGAAGCTGGGACCAGACGGCTGCTGCACATGGCACTGAGTGAACTGGTCGTGGGTGGTGCCCAACCAGCTCTATGGGCTTGGCTTTCTCCAACACCCGCTTGTTGGTTTTGACAAAACAGAAAATTCTGACAAAACCTTCATCCACCCCGCCAATTCCTCCGCCGCATCCCTGCTGAGCCGGCCACGTGCGAAAGGGATGTCGGAGATGGGGACGGACTCCTGTCTGCCTTTGCAATCGCCTGTGCACCTCACTGATTTTCTGTGGCCAATCCAGCTGCTTGCCGAATGGGGCAGCGTGGATGGCATTTTCCTTTTCCAGTCTGGTTTCTGCGGAGGCTGGTTTCTCCAGAGGTGATAACTTTACAGAGGAGCCTAACGACAGCGTGCTGGTGACCCCCTGCTGCAAACCCCTCTGGAGCTGCCCCGCGGCTCGGGGAACAGCTGGCGAGCAAAGGCAGCGGAGGGAGCTGCCCCGGCAGAAGGGGGGAGAGGTTGACCCCTTTTCTCTCAACAGGGCTGTTGGCTTTTTAGGATCAAAGCTTTTCCCATTTGGTCCCTGTACTTGAAGAAGCTCAAGTGTTTCCACTGCAGCCAGGAGTGATGCTGGCTCCGCTCCCTGCCACCCAGCCCCAGATCCGCTTTGCGAGCCTTCTCCTTGAAACTGTAGTTTACAAAAATAAAACCTAGATTAAAGCCAGTACAGCTGCCCTGAGGTTTGAATCAATGCTGGTATGATGTGCTGCCAAAGAGAGAATTACTCAGGAGTGCGGATTAGAGCTGTTTGTCTCCAGAAGGACCTGGTCTTCAAAGCCAGGGAATTTTCCCAGCTCTGGCTGGTGCATCTTCAGCTGCGAGGCTCTGGTGCCCTTCTCCATGGGCACCATCTCTCTCGTTTTTATCTTGGCTTCTTCCTCTGCTTTCTTCCTCTCCGGTTCAGGATGCTCCCATGCTCTTACTTTGGCTGGAAGCTGCTGGCCAGGACTGCCCTCCAGCCTTCCCCGGTGCTGTCTCACCAGCTGTAAAAACTTCAATACTTTGAAAAATATTTGTCTTCCTGTTGGGAGAGAGGTTAGATTTTTTTTTATTATTATTATTTGCTTGTTCTAAACAATCCCTGCTCCTGCAGCACTGGTGAGGGTCTGGATGCTCGGGGAGGGTTCAGAATCTCCAGTTTTCAGCAGCTGCTGGGGCTGGGGAAGGCGGTGCCGCTGCCCAGCTCTCGCTGGAGGTGCCTGGGCAGTGCTGGTGCCATCTGGCAGCATCTCAAAGAGCAGCGCGGGGGCTCGTGTGCCAGCCTGCACGCGGGGAAAGCTGAGGGCTGGGGAGAGCAAAGGGCTCAAGTCACGGCTGGTGTTCAGCAAAGCGCTTGGAGACACGTTTTCCTCCCTCCCGTGCCCCGGCGGTGCCCAGTGCCGCGGGAAAGGGCTGGGGCACGGAGGCTGTGGGTGTGCTGTCCCCAGCCCAGCTGCAGAGGCTGGGTGCCGGGGCTCTGCTTGGCCTCGATGGCTTCAGCCGTGACCAGAGATGTGCCTGACGGGGGTGTGAGCTCCTAACGTGGCTCTGAATGTGGTGACCAGATGGATAGTCCGTGCCACCGTACCCCGGGTTGGGATGGGATTGTTCGAGGAAGGGTGTGGGAAGGGAGGCAGAGTGAGGGGGGTCGTAGTGCTGGTAGAAATGGTGGGAGACCCCTGCCCAGGGTCTCCAAGGCAGATCTCTGCCTTGTCTTGTAACGTGTGTGACCCAGGACCTCCACTGTGTCCCCCCACCCGGGGAGTGAAGAGCAAAGTGATGAGTTTCCCAGGTCTCAGGTGCTTGGTTCTCAGTGCTGGGCTCCGGGGTCTGGAGCTGAGCCCCCGGGTGCAGGGTTGGATCCCTGCTCTGGGTTCAGGCTCGTTGTCGGTTGCTGTGTTTGGGAAGGAGGATCCCTGTCCTCGTGGAGGGTGAATCCCGCTGTCCCGTCTGCAGGTAGCACCAAGCCAGAGGCGTGGGAGAGAAACAGAGCCTCGGAGCCTCCTCCTGGGTGTGTGGCGGCTGGTGGGAGGGAGATGGTCCTTCGAGGGGGCTGGGAGGAGATGGTGGAGAGCAGGGTGCTGGGGAGCTCTCCAGTGTGTTTTCAGAGAAGAAATAATTGAGGCAGAGGTGGATGTTTTGATGGATTCAGGTTTTATTTATTAACGTTTCTTTTTTGGCTCGTTTGTCCATCTCCTTAACGAGGTCAGGGCTGTAAAACAAAAATAGCATCCCCGATGGATCCCAGTCTTGCCTATTAAATCTCTTCTAAAAATGCATTCTGGATCTTTAAAAATGAAAATCCAGCCTGGCACGGAGGAAGTGTGAGCCACCAGCTTCCCCACGGAATAGGGAATTTCTTCAGCAAGTGAGGACCTGCTTCCTCATGTGTCGAGACCCTAGGATGGTTTAATTTCTGTGTCAGTGCTAATTGATTGGAAGCAACAATTTTGCCAGACAAAGCTGTAAATTAGTTTCAAATGGGGGAAACAGGCCACCCACTGCCCAAATATCATATTGCAGTAACAACATTAAACATCGAGCAAACCATAACCCAGGGAAGGAAAACCCAAGTGAAACCAGATTTCCACTCATTCCCTTTCCCCAGGAAAGTGGAACCAGATGGCTTGTGGCTTTGATAATGAGAGAGGCCTATTCTTTCAGATGCAGCTTAAGCTGAGTATCGCACAAAGGGATGGGCTGAGAAGCGAAACCTCACAGGCATGAATTCTGCCCCTGGAGACCATCGGCATGTGAAACCCTCCCAATAAAAACATTACAGAAAATTGTCTTCCTAATTGCAACTGAGCCCTTCTTGCTCGGCCGGCCCCTCTCATCGCCTCGTGCGAAATACCAGCGCCGCTCCCACAAGTTTCAGCCACAGCTGCGAATCCCTCCTTGCATTTCATGCACGGCAGCGGGTGCCCGCCCCGGCTGGGAGCATTTTGCAAAGAGTCGGTGCAGCGGGGCTGAGCTTTGCTGCGGCTGGTGATGCTCCCAGGGCAGCTGTGCCGTCACCCTGCCGCTGCTGCCAGGCTTCTGCACCCATCCCGGGGCTGTCGGGGCACAGGGTGCTGAGCAGCTCAGAGGCTGGACCACGGCTTTGCAGTAGAGCTGGAGCTGACTCAGCAGGAGCTCTGCTGCCTCAGCACGTTTCCTGCATCGCTGGGTCTGGAGCTGCGTGGCCGGTGCTAACGGCCCCGTGCACGCGGTGGGCTGATGGATTTTGGCTGCAAGCGCTGGGCTCCGGTGCCACCTCACGTGTTCCGGGTTTGCTGGTGTTGAACAGGCGGCTTTGGCACTCTTCTGCTTGTGTTTCCTCCAGGGCTGGCTGGAAACAACCCGCAGGTCCTTGTCGAGCCTGGGCGGGCTGCGCACCAAACCCTCATCCATCCAGCTCTGGTGCCTTGGCAGCTGGGAGGTAAAATTCCTTCTGGGTAAAGATCTCTTCTGGCTTCTTGTCCCCCTGTGCAGCAGGAGGAAGGAGCACACCGTGGGGAGATGCTGCAGATAGCCCTGCCCGTGCTGGCTGCCTGCTTTACCCGTACATCCTGCCCTGGCCCGGACCCTTGGGCAGCAGCGGATGCTGCGGGATGTGAGGAGGGTCCCCGCAGGGATGCGAGAGTGGGAGTGACAGGTTCAGTGTAATTCGGTAATTATCCACCTATTCCTGCAGCATCTCATGCTCTGTTCCCAGGGCAGCACATGGGTGTGCTGGGGACAGATGCAAAGCCTGGACTCTGCCCTAAAGCTGGTGGGAATTCCTCACGGCTCCCAGTTCGGTTCTGGGCACAGAAAACTTCATCTCCTCTGGGACATCCTCCTGTCTCCGGGCTGCTGCCTCCTGGCTGTCACAGTGGCCCTGGAGGCACCTGAGGGAAGAGTTTTCTGCTTTTTTCCTTTTTTTTTTCTTTTTCCTTTTTTTTGTTTGATGTTTGGTTTTGAAATATTCTTTTTTTTTTTTTTCCCCAGCCAAGGCTTCCCACAGCCGCCCTGGGACCTGGCGTTTCCCTGGGCTGGGGAGCAGCAGGTTGGCAGGGGGTGAGTGGTGGTGGAGGAGATGAGGAGCTCCTCTGGGCAGCTTCGGGAGAGTCTGTCGGCTGCTGGGGCCGGGGGAGCCGAGTGTACGTTGTGCTGGGGTGAGAGCTTTGAAAAACCATCAACAAATAATTGCAATTTCCTCTTCGCCTTGTGGTGAGGCTCGATCTGAGCCTGAGAAACCGCTGCTGCTCACCATAACGATACACCAAACAGAAATCTCCCCCTCACCCCGGACTGACTGCTGGGCCATCGCTTCTACATCCCTGTGGGTTGCTGAAGCCACAGCTGCAAACCTGACATCAAATGCACAACACGAGGTGGGTGGAAAGTCCCATGCAGACCTACATCTGTGCGTGTGCTGCTCTCTCCTCCTTGCAGAGGGGTTTTTCTTTCTCTTCTTGGCCCAGAGCAGTGGGGGAGAAGCAGAGCTGTGTCTGTGCGTGGATCTGCTGGGCTGTCTGCCGCGCGGTGAAACGCTGGGCGATGGATGGGCAGCGCTGGGGGTCCGTCCCTGCCCTCGATGGGGCTCGTCCTGCTCTGCAGGTGTCACTTTGGGGCAAAAGCAGGATGTAGCTTTAGTTGCTGTGCTCCCTGATTATCCTGCAAACCCTGAGGGAGGGTGGGCTGGCAGGTGGGATCCGCGGATGGGTGCTCAGCTCAGCCCTGGTGCAAACAAGGCTCTCCAGCTTTGCATGCAGGACCTCACTGGTGAAGCCGCCTCCTGGCCTCTGCCCGGAGCTCTCTGTCCCTCCCCACGGGGACAGCTTTAGCTGCTGATGCTCTTGTACCTCCTGCATCTCAGGCTTTGCATCACAGCTGGGTCCCGCCCTTGGAAAAAGCCCCGTCCAAGGGCACTTGTACTGCTGGCAGCTGGGGCCGGGCTGCGCTGACAGGCAGTAAAGCTGTTTCCCTGTTCACTTGGCAAAGTGCTTGTGAAACGCAGGATGACACAGCCTGGGAGACAGCTAGGAAATTCCCATCGCAACGAGAAAACCCTCTGGTCCTCGTGCTCGGCCTGGCAGCGATCGTTACCCACCGAGCATCCTCCTGCAGACCGGCTTCTCCCGGGCTGCTCGCTGGCTGGAACAACGGGATGGATTGCTTTCTCCTTTAATTATCTACAGATCGCTGAGACTTTGCAAAACGCTCTAGGTGACACAAACCGCAGTTTAGCGTGTTAGCATTCGCCCGTCGTGGGGATTTTTCCGGCTCAGCCAGCAGCAGGGCTGTGGGAAAGGAGGAGAGCAAACATCCCCGTCCTCTGCTGTCTGCTCCCCGTCCCCATCCCTTTCTGATGGCTGGGGATGAATTCAAGCACTTAACAGCTTTTGGCTGCTAATTTGCAGCTCAAAGCTGTGGGTAGTAAGTTAGCTGGTGCCCATTTGTGTGACACTGAGGACAGACAGGGATTCAGGCTGCTGAGAGCTTCCAGGCGCATCCCCTCCAGCACCATCTGCCCGGGCTGCGGCGGCTCCTCTGCCCCCGGCGCTGGCTGCTGGGGGGCCGCTCTGCTCCCTTCATCTCTGCTGACCTGGAAATTGTTTCTGCGACGCTTTGTGTGCGAGCTGCTCTGCCTGGGAGTCTCTGTGCCGTGCTGTTCGAACCTCGCAGAACTGCGCCTTCTGCAAAGGTCACGATATCTGCAGCGACTTCTCCGGCTGGAGCTGCTGGAGGGCTGGGGAGATGCTGGGCTTGTCGAGTCGCATTCGGCGCAGAGCTGCTATTCCCGTCATTGCGCTGAAATCGCTTTTCTTCTTCCAAGGAGGATGCTTCGCTCTTGGGCTGCTTCCCCTGCCGTGGAGCACGCAGGGGCCGAGCAGGAACCCAGGGCTCACCCGAGGCTTCAAATCCAGGGTGATGCCGTCTCCTCCGAGCTCCTGCGGAACAGCACAGTGCCATCCCGGCAGTTGGCCAACTGTCCCGGGCTCCTCCAGCATCTCACCTCCAGCTCCTGGCTCCCGAGGTGTGGGACGGAGCCGTGTGGGGACTCGGCTGTCCCTGGGGTGGCCCCAGTTCCCATCGGGGAGGACCCGTCCCCAGCCAGGTAGGACGATGCTGAGTGCCACCTTGTCCCCTTGACTGAGGATTTTTTATGCTGAAGAAACAAATGAGCTGTAGGGAAATGCACGTCTCCTATATATTTCCAATTAAAGCACGGCTTGGTGCTGATTAGATCTAGAAGTTACATTGAGAAAGGGGAAAAATGCAAATAAGCAGTAGTATTATTATTTTTTCCCCCCCTCGTCCTTTGACAGATGGAGCTGTGCTGATTACATTATCTGATCTCTTTCTAAAGAGCAAATCGCTGGTGGGAAGCTCTCTCTGTGGGTTCGAAGTGTGCCTGGCCCGGCGCTGACTCTGCTCTGGCGGCGGGGATGACGCTCTGTTTGTTCCCCGGGTGCCGAGTGGCTTCCGCTGGCCCCGGCAGGCAGCCTGGCCACTGTCCCCGCGCTGGTGTCACCGCCACTGCCTGCTCCCACTGACGGCGGGCTGGCTCCATCTGCTTTCGGGAGGAAGGTTTTTCTGAAATGAAATCACTTCCTTGGAGTAATTACATCAGCTAATTAGGGACCTAATTGGCTAATTAGAGCAAAGTGACAGTTCCTTCACTGCACAGGGAAGGAACACGGTGTAACGGCAGGAAATCTGCAGCCTGCCTTGCTGCCAGCGCCCGTGGCGGTGGAGACGAGTGGTGGAGACAAATGGTGGAGGAGCTGCTGGGTGGAGGCGTCAGCCTGCGCTGCTCTGGGCTGTCTGTGCTGCGGGGACACGATCTCCACGGTCCCAGAGCTGCCATTGTGAGCGGGCAGCCTGCCCTGCTCATCCTGGGGCTGCAGCCATGTTGGATGGGTGCAGAAGGTCCTGTGGGGAAGCAGGACACGGTGTGCCGTCCTCCTCCGACGCAGGACACGGTGTGCCATCCTCCTCCGAAGCAGGACATGGTGTGCCATCCTCCTCCCAAGGTGTTGTTGGAGCCGCGTGCTGCTGGCTCAGCCCCTGCTCCCTTCCTCTGGGCTGGGCTCTGCTGGGGTGTCTCCTGGGCAGAAGGTTTTGGGAAGGGCTGAAGGGAAAGGATGGGTTTTGCTTTCACCTTCTTTTTATTCGCTTTAGAACAAACCGAGACTCGAGCACTGCCCGAGGCTGTGGTTTGGTTTGGCTGCGTTTCGGGAAGCCCTTGGATGTGGTTGGGTTGTCAAGGGCCTGGGGCGGGAGCTGGATGTGCCTGGCACTGGTTTGGTGTGGCCTCCAGCAAACCTCTCCACCACCCCAGGCCACTCTTTCTGCTCTTCTGCCAGCCTGGCCTTATAAATAACCTCCCTGGGGCAGAACCGTGTCTGTGTGCATCCACAGCAGAGCTCTGATCCTCTCTGGAGCCACGAACGCTCCATCCTAAAATTCCTCGGGCATCTAAATGCTGCCTCACTCTTTCTGTGTGTCCCCAGGCCGGGAATTCAGGGTCTTGTTCCTGTGTGATCTCACGCTAAAGGACCAGAGGGTCTGGCTGGCTTTATGTCCGCATCCACGCGTTCTTTCCTCTGAAAGCTCTCGAGAAGCCAAAATCACAGCCCGGCAAGAGCCAGAGGAGCTCCCACAGTCCATCCTCCCATCCCTGCTCCCTGCCCTTTCCCAGACCCGTCCCGAGCTGCGCGTTGGTCCCGATCCCCACTCAGCGGAGGGAAGCCCAGCCCAGCGTGGCCACGCTGCTGCCAGGGACCGGGACCGCAGTGACGGGAAGCCCAGCGCCCCAAGCCAGCTTGGTTGCAGCGACTTAATTTCACGTGCAAACACTGCAAAGTGAAATTTTTCACCGTCTCCATCCGACAATAAACCCCATAGGCTGAGCTCACACACCAGCCCCGTGCACCCCAGGACGGATATAACCCGAGACCGGAGTCTGGACCGAGGGCCAAAACCAAGAGGTTTTTGTAGGGTTTTAAGTTTATTGTGAACATTTCACCAGGTCCTAACGTGCAGTTACTCCTTCTGGTAACTGCTTATTCGGTGTTTCAATTACAGCAGCGGATACTCCCTCTGACGCTGTAACGCCCTCTGCAATCTTCCGCTGGCTTTAGAGACCGGCCACGACGCACCGCCACCGCCCTCCCGGGGGAAAACTCCAACCTGCTCCCAGATGTTTTTGCAGCTGGAAGCAAAAGGCCTTGTAACGCCCGAGGATAGATGGGTTTCCATGTGGTTTTGTAGTGCCTACAATAATATTTTCTATATATAGACCCGAACGGTCAAAGCAAGGATGTTAAATTCCTCCTGCGGATTGCTCAGGGGATTTTTGTTCGACTGGGTTGGTACTGGAGGAAAAAATCTGGCTGTGATTGCGGTGGTAAGTGCCGAGGGTGAAAATCGGCGCAGGCGGGGGCTGCAGGCAGGTGGGCAGCACTGGGGACCATGGAGCAGAGCATCCTCTGGGCACGCACGCGATGGTGTGAGTTAGCTCCGGAACCAGCATCTTCCTGGCAGAACATTTTGATGTGCAAAAGCCTTTCTTAGAGCTGGTTGCTCACAGAATTTGGGTTTCCCGGGGAGTTTGCTCAGCGCTCCTCAACAAGCCTGTCTCTTGTCTCTCTTACTTGAGATGTAATTTTGGTTTCTAAAGTAAAACAAAAAAAAAAATCAGTTTTGAATTGATGTTTTGACTTGAAATGTCATTTTGTTTTTAATTGGAGAACGAGAGTGAAATGACATTTTAAGTCAAAATGTTAATGTTTTGTTTAGACATCTCCCGTGGGAAAATTTCAGTGTTTCACCCGAGCTGCCAGTTCCCTGTGAAGGAATCCCAAAAACCTGGGCTTTCCCCAAGGGGAGGTGAGCAGCTTTTCCAGGCTGGCTGTTGGCAGGGGCTGTGCAGATGCTCTGGGGGGGTGAGGGGTCGGCAGCGGTCCTGGGGTGCGTTGTTAACCGGCCCCGCGCCGGCTGCTCCCGACAGCAGGGAGGGAGCGGACTGATCGCTCCTTCGGCAGCGTGGAGCGGGTCACCGGGCTAATGCTGAGCTATTAAGCGGCTGCATCTCAGCTCAATCCTCTGGCACTTGAAATAACGAACACTGCTCATTCCGTGTGTTCTGTACGCCCTTGCTCAGACGGAGAGATCTGCCGTTGCGCCGCTCATCAGGCCGAGGGGTTCACCCCGAAACCCGTGGGCTTCACTAATTCCGTTTCGAGGAAACGCTCAATTACTGCAAAGTGAAGGTTTGTTTTGCGGGAGAGCCCTGGCTGCAGGAGCACCCACTTGTGCAGAGGTGAGCCGCCCCTCCCGCGGGGCTTCGGGTGGGCTCTGCCGTGATCTCTAGGGAGAAAGGAATGGAAAATCAAATGCTGAAAAGGAGCCAGGGAGGAGGTGATGGAGAGGATGCAGGAGGTGATGGAGAGGGGGAGTGGATGCAGGAGGTGATGGAGCGGATGCAGGAGGTGATGGAGAGGAGGAGTGGATCCAGGAGGTGATGGAGAGGAGGAGCGGATGCAGGAGGTGATGGAGAGGAGGAACGGATGCAGGAGGTGATGGAGCGGATGCAGGAGGTGATGGAGAGGAGGAGTGGATCCAGGAGGTGATGGAGAGGAGGAGCGGATGCAGGAGGTGATGGAGAGGAGGAACGGATGCAGGAGGTGATGGAGCGGATGCAGGAGGTGATGGAGAGGAGGAGTGGATCCAGGAGGTGATGGAGAGGAGGAGCGGATGCAGGAGGTGATGGAGAGGAGGAACGGATGCAGGAGGTGATGGAGCGGATGCAGGAGGTGATGGAGAGGAGGAGTGGATCCAGGAGGTGATGGAGAGGAGGAGCGGATGCAGGAGGTGATGGAGAGGAGGAACGGATGCAGGAGGTGATGGAGCGGATGCAGGAGGTGATGGAGAGGAGGAGTGGATCCAGGAGGTGATGGAGAGGAGGAGCCGATGCAGGAGCTGCCTGAAGGGCTGTTGGCGTGGGGGGATCGTGGTGGTCCATGCCTGGTCCGCAGCATCCCTGCCATGAGGAGCACGTCCCCAGCTGCCGCTGAGCCTGGACCACAGCTCCACCTCTTCCCCCTCCCTGTTCGGTGGCGGCAGCTCAAGGTCAGGCAGGAATTGCAGGTCAGGAGCATGACCCAAGAAGACTAGAAAAGATTTTGACAGAATAGATCCTTTCTCTCATGTTTAATGCCTTCGCTTGGGTGACGTGTTCCTGTGGCTGGGGTGCTGCTGGGGGGCTGCTCCCCCAGTGTGAGTGGACAAACAGCTGCCCAGCATCACCAGGGATCTGGGGGGAGCACAACTCCAGCCAGCCTGAGCATCGGTAACCCCCCAGCCCTGGGTGGTGGTTGCTCACAGTGCCTCTGTTTTTACAGCTGTTCTGTAACTGGTGTTAAGTGAAGCAAAAGCCCCAGCCCCAAAACCAGAGAGGAGAGGACCCTTCCCCCCACCTGCTTTTCCTTCTGGCCAGGTCTGAGACAATGCCGTGAGGCTCTGAAGGCACCGAGCAACGGCTCCGGCGGCCACGGAAGCCGCTGTCTCCCCAGACAGCCGAGTCCTGGCCGGTTCAGGTGGTTTTGGCTTCTCCGCACCCGGGGAAATGTGAGCAGGCATCGCGCCGGCTCTCGGGAGCCAGGGACGGGGCCGAGCCCCGCGGAAGGAAATTAAAAATACATCGGTTCTCATTCTCAGACATCTCGCCCGGGGCTTCACGCGGTGTCTGGTTTTTCCCCCTTAACCAGAAAGAAAATAACTTTCCGAAAGCTTTGGTCTTTGCCTCTGCCTTGGCAGCGCCTCCGCCGTGGGAGGGTGCTGGAGGAACGGGCTGGGCTGCGGGGGCAAAGCGCAGAAAGTCGGGAGAGCCAGAAAGGATCTGGCCCTGAGAAATGGCACGGGAACAAGGGATCTTGGCATGGGCATCGCTTCGGGCTGTGCAGGGCCGATCTTCTGCACAGGAATGCCCTTGGAGCCTTTAGCTGAGATTCCAGCGAACGCTGCGGCACAAACACCATTTCCCACACGTGCTTTCCAGCCTGGCGCTGGCCCTGGGCTCTTCGGTGCTTCCCGGCACGGTGGGAGCATCCCGGCCCTGTGCTCTTCCCAAGACGTGGGTTTCCCACTTTTTTCCTGTTGTTGTTCAGCAACAATAGGATCCCTGTGGCGACGCAGAGCTCTGCAGGCAACCCCCGCTGGTAAAACCCATCAATCCGCAAACCTCCGCCGCGGCGCAGGGAGATAGCGTGGTGCCTGGGCTTCGCTCTTTGGTTTTGAGGTGGTTGCGAATACTAAAATTATCTTTAATTATTGCTCAAAACCAGCCAAACAACATCTCCCGTGCACATCAAACCCCGCCGTGTTACGGCGCTGGGCTCCGCGCTGCGGTGTGTCGGAGCAGGACCAAACCCTGCAGGGGTGAGGAGGAGGAGGAGGCTCTTGGCTTGTCCTTCTGCTCCCATGGGCTGTCAGGCTGCTGTGTCTCTGTTTGCATTCTCCAGGGGCTTCCCACCCCCCTTTTCCGTCCCCTTTCAGTGTCACGGTGCTGCTGTGACAGTGCCAGGGCGAGCACGGGGCCCCTGGAGGATGCACAGGGTGTGCTGATGGAAGGTGGGAGCTGAGCGTTGGTCCTTCTGGCCATCGCACTGTCTTGTAATGTCACTTGAAGGTCCCTGTGAGCGGGCGCTGCCTGACAACATGCCACCGTCACCTCGTATTAATATCGCAGTGGGGCTCGCCAGGGCTCCTCTCTGCGGGGAACACGGCAGCTCACACCTCTCGTGTGCTGCATCGTCCCCTGCCCAGCATCCTGCCCTGCCCAGCATCCTGCCCATGCGCAGCATCGTCCCCTGCGCAGCATCCTGCCCTGTACAGCATCCTCCCCTGCGCCCGGTGTTTCGGCCGCAGGAGGTCAGGAGGGCGAGCTGGGGCGAAGGGCGATGTTCCCAGCTCCAGCTGGACATTTTGAGTTTCCCATTCCCCAGAGAAACCACAGACCCGCCTGTACTTCGGTTTAATTGCTGCTTTTCTGGAACACTTCAAAGAATGTTGCTAACCGCAGTATGTGGCACATATTATTAGATTTGTTTTTGGAATATAATGATAAACTGTTGCCATTATGAAGGTAGACGTAATTATCTGAAATCTATTTTAATCTATTCTGCCTTTTAAATATTCTATGTTCCCTTTTAATAAGAGGTAGCATCCACCCTTTGATGTTATAGCGGAGGTGTAGAAAGCTCTCCTCTCCTTGCTGCAAATGTTAATTGAATAGCCTCCCTTCTTCTTCATTAGCTGCATTAGCTTGCATTAACACCTTTTAATATCTCTTTAAAATCTTGTTCAATTTACTTTCTTTAATCTTTTCCTTTCCCAGAGTGTTGCATCACTTTGATCCTCATCTTCTTCTTTTCTTTGATGACAACTTTGAGTTTAATTTGTATTTGAATTGAAATGGAAATTTCCTAATTCCCCAGGATTCGGGGTACGTTTCGCAGGGTTTTGGCATCTGCCTGGTGCTGCCCCTGCGGGGAGGGGGAGCCGGGGGCTCTGCCATCCCCTCCTCGTCAGACGCCTTGAGGATCACAGACGAGGTTAATAAAGGAGCTTTCTGCAGCGCCTGGCTCCCAGGCTTGGGGCGTTCTTGGCTGTGCCGTGCTGAGCTGTGCCGAGCTGTGCCCGTGCTCAGCACCGAGGTGTGCTTGCAGGAGCAACCCCCTGCTCCCTCTGCACCAGCAGCCAGCAGCAGAGCCTGCAGAAGCCCCTCGCTGCATCGCAGCCCCCAGACCTGAGCCGGGCCAGCCCAGGTCTCCGGGCCACCAGCATGAAGCCATTTGTCACCTCCTGCCCTGCAGACCCAGCGAGGAGATGCTCGGTCAAACCTCCCGCGGGTTTTGCAGGGGGGCAGGACGGGTGATGGGTTGTTCTTCCCAGCTGCTGGCCCCCTCCTGGCTGCTGGGGCTGGGGG